>JBCJKH010046190.1:0-17155 GCA_039877255.1 Loriculus beryllinus | reverse complement strand
ACCATGAAACTACACTTTCCTAAATTGAAAATGTGTCTGGGTCAGAGCAAACACAGACGTAAGCGGCAGCCTGTTTAAATGATGGGTCATATTTTTTCCCTTCTATGCTTGTGCAGAAAGGATGACGTTTCTTAGTCACCTCTTGGATGTTCTGAAGTCAGAAGGAAGATTCTCTGAGCAGCCTGTGCCAGTGTCTCACCACTCTCATAATGAAGAATTTTTTCCTAATATCTAAGCTGAGTTTCCTAAGAAAATACCCGTTTTTCTGTATTCTGTCATAATTGAATGTTGGGTCCATTGTAATTTGTTTTGCTTTTTCTCATTTAAATTCTGCGTACTGGAAGTTATCTTTTCAAGAGGTAGCTAGCAATAGTTTCCTTCTGCAACATTTCTGTAGTAATTTTCATTGCTATTTTCTTATTTTTGTCAGGGTTCTGTCTCTGTGATTTTATCCTTCACACACTGCATCACTCATGATTAAATCCCTACTGTGCTTGCCATCCAACTTTTGCTAAGCCCTATTCGTAAAAGGTTGGTTTTGTTTTTTCCCCAAGACTGTAAGGAAGACTAATTATCTGGTACATAGGTGAGATCGAAGAGAGGCTCTACTGCAGGACCAATCATAAGGAGGTGTAAGAATGTATTTAAGAGGAAGAAAATGAATGCATTTTATCTTTCAAATGCTATTTGGAATAAGAGAGTCAATATAATTCAGAAACTTGAAATGAAAATTCAAACTAGTCATTTGGCCTGTAGCTTCAAAGGCAGAGCTCTGAATTAACTTCTCCCCAGATCCCTCCCACAGAACTACCTTGTCTAGTCTTGACATCCACTGGTTATTTTAAATGGCCATGGTAGGGCTCCCAAGAAGTAAAAATTGAATGTTACACTCAGCTCTTGTTATTATTAGCAGCTGTGGTACAGACTTAGGCACTGTTCAGAGGCTCTTTGCTGCATTGATGATAGGGAGAGAGACATGGTTTTTAGGAAGTAAGGAAGTACATGCTCTGGCATGGAGACTTATGCACTCTGATCTTGAATTCTTTCATGTGTTATAAGAAGAAACATTCAGCATCTGATATGAATCCAGACAGAAAGCAAGAACTGGCTGGCAACTTAAATTTTTAATGGATGTTTCTGTTGGTGTGCTTTTCTTTCTCAACATACAGTTTATTGGCACAATCAGCATTAATGGCCTTTAGTGATATTGTTTGGGCTTAATTCAGCCAAGCTGCTGCCAAACAGGTTGTATATCAAACATCCCTGTAAAAATAAGAAACCAAATGGGCAAGGTCAGATTCCCTTTTGTGGGGTACATGTTTTTGCCCTTGGTTATTAAAAAGAGGAGTAGGTCCACTTGAAAGTTTTCTTAGACTTTTGAACTGTTCCATGGTAATTTTTAGCAGCATTTTAATAATAAAGTGTTACAAGCTCACCTTTTAGCTTTACTGGAAATGCTGGTGATCTTCAGAAGTACTTTTTAAAAGGCGCTTTTAATGAAAATAAAACTTTCAGAACATTAAGCTATATTACTTCTAAGAAATAAAATGACATAGTTATTACTAGGCAGGGATTTTCTTGTCCGTTACTGCTGTTGTGTGGTTTTAGAGCAACTGCTTAAGTGAGGTCATAAATAGGAAACTGATACTATTCTTTCATATGTAGTACATTGCACTGTTCCGTGGGCTCAGAAATCTTTCTGGTCTGTTTCCCATGTATGTAAAAAACTAATGCACAGGAGGACTATTTTGTCCATCAGACGTTAATATAAAGTATGACAGAAAGGTTATTGTTTTGCTTGATTTATAGCTTGATTTATAAGATAGACCACAAGCAGAAATGCTAACCTCTCCAGATAAGGTCAGTAATGTAACAGTTTTATTATTCATGTGAAAGTCTCCAGGGCAGTAACCTCTTTTTTATTACTTTAATTTCTGGAACTAAGCCTATGCTTGTGTGTTTGTCTCCTAGTTCTGACCCTTGGGCAAGATGTAAGGCTGGGCTGAAGATGACCAGCACAATGTGTCTTTATAACCACAACAGTTCTCTCTTGGCTGAGATAAAATATGGTTCTACTGGGATAGTAAATGAAAAAGATGAGTGTAATGTTTGCCTATGCCTCTAGCAGTAAGGTTTATATTTTTTCCCCTTATTTTCCAGTATGAGAAGGGTGATGGCTTACCCACAAATAGCCTTCTGTAATTGTGGTAGTTTGAAAGGCACATTATGGCTGTTGGAGGCTCTTGATTTTTCAAGGAAGAGAGTTTGATTTCCAAAGAAAATGAATTTCTGTAATCATCATGTCTATCAGTCAGTCAATCCTATTTTCCTCCAACAGCATTTGAACGTTGCTTTAGACAAACTTAGTAGAAGCCTAAGGTATCAAAGGTGCTAAATTCTTCCTTTTTTTCTTTTTTGGGTTTTTTCTCCTTTTCTTTCTTCTTTTGGTGAAAATCAGCAGCTCAGTAATGGAGAGAGACCTGTTAATCTCCCATGGGTAGAAGGGTAAGGAAAACTTGGATATTCTCCATTCTGCTTGGCAGTAGCTGAATGGTCAGACAATGTTCAAACATTTTGGCCAGATTGTGTGTAACTTCAGCCTTGGGAAGACATTCACTGTCTTTTATTGACATGGCAGGATGTAAGAAGATAATAAGAGAAACAGGAAGACTAAATGTTTTGAGGGGCTGTGGGGGTTAAGAGGGGGCTGTTTACATGGAAGGGAGAGAGGAACATCAGAGACAAATCAGTAAGAAAACAGCAGTTAATTATGTGTACAGAACAGTCTGTTGATGATTCCCAAGAAATAGAAATGGGAAGCTGAGAGCAGCTCTTCTTGTTTTCTTCTTTCTTAGTGTGGCAATACTTTCATTTTTTGGACACCAAATATTCTTCTGATACAGTAGCACACTAACAAGCAGAAATCCCACAGGCATTTTGCATTTCAGTATTATTTTCTGTTGATTTGTGAAGCTTGGCAACAATTTAAGCTACTTTATTACCCAATTTCAGCTGTATAAAACAGTTCTAACCAGCTCTGCTGTATCTTTCCTATTCTCCTCTGGGGACCACACCTAGCCCGGATTGTAGTAAGCTACAAGGTAATTTTGAAAACTGGTTTACCAGTGGACTAAGACAGCTATCACTGTAGTATGTACTAACCAAAAGAAAGACTTCACTGAAATGTAAGGCCAGGTTTCTAATGGACTAGGAGCTGTTATTCAAAAGAATGGTTAATAAAAGTTTATTTTACCAGGAGGAGGGAATGGCACCAGCCTCAGTTCATTGCAGAGGTGATTAAAACTCTCTTTCGCTTTCTGAATTTCCAGAATAACAGGCAGACTTGAGATATATGAAGCTGAAAAGAAAGTAGTTGCAAGCAGGTTAAAATAGCACTTAAAATTCAGTGGGTTTTATAGCTTGTCTTCAGTTCTTAAGTACCTTAAATTATATCCACCTGTGGTTGTAATAGTTTGAGTGAAGGTAAAAGTGTACAGTACTACAAGTAGTGCTCAGCAGCAAAATTTACAGTATTCTCATGGCTTTGCTGGGTCAAGACTATATAAGCCATAGGAATAGTAATATATTGGCAAGCTATATCATACGGGGGGGGGGGGGGAATTAATGAGGCAGATTCAGTGTTATTTCAGGCAGCTGACAACACTGGTGTATAACTGCAGAAAATATCGAAGTTCTGTACAAAGTGCTTCCAGCTAAAAGTAATAGTTCCTATCGTTTCCCAGTGTGGGGATCCAGTGAAAATATTGCCATGATATGCATTAGTAGACTTTTAAGCATTAGTGGAAGAGCTTCTGGAATGTGTAGTTTAATGATGCCTGTTTCTGTTGCTAAACCAAAATATTTACAGCACTATGTAATGAGCGGATTATCAGTCATAAAATATGCGCTCATAAAAATGAGAAATAGTGGGATTATTAGTGGCATTCAGCAGGAGAGAGGCTGTCTCTTAATGGTTTCCTCTTTCTCTAGTCATTATCACTGCAGCTGTGAATTATAGTGTTACATTTCAGTGGATTCACCAGAAGAATTTGTCCAGATAAAGCATAATAATTAAAAAAAAGAAGAAGAAATAAAATGATTTGTGTGGTTTTTATCCTGCCCTAGCAGTTATGATTATACTTGTGACTGAGATGTGCAGGATTTACTCTGGAATTTTGACCCTAGCACGTAACAGCTATGGTAATACATTGAGGAGAAATTCGTATTCATATAAGTAAACTCAGTTTTGTAACCATTAATTTTGTAAACCACATTCTTATTATATGTAGGCAGAAAGAAACATTACATATGAGCAGTCGCTGAAGTCAGCTTGTATTGTGAGCAGACTATTTGCATAAGTAAGCATTTTGAAGCAACTAACTCTTGATGAAACGGGCACACGTGGTAAAGTAAAAGTGCATGACACACCGTTCTCACTGTTACTGTTTATTTCTGTCTCCATTATTGAGTTTGAAATCTCTTTCTGTTAGGATCTCTAGAAATCATCAACTCCTAAACAGTTTGTGTCTTCCCATAATCATTGTTTGAAGAAAAAAACCCCAAAATCCCAAAACAAAAAAAAGTCCAAAAAACCCTAACACCAGCCCCCCCCAAAAAAAACCCCAACCAACCAAAAAAACCCCTCCACAAACACAAGCAAAATGCTCCACATAACCCCCCCAAATAAATAAGCAAGCAAACAAACCCCAGCAGATAGTAACTGCAAATCAAAAGTGCTTTTATGTAGAGGAATGACTCATTCATTACTAATTCTAATTTGTATCAGTTGTATAAAGACCAAGACTGTAATGGTGTTTTATGAAAAGGTTATAAATGTACAAAGTAAAACTAAACGTAGGCATGAGGTGTATATTTTACTGAAGGCCTCTTAAGTGGTTGGGGAGGTTATCTTCTCATTTCCAAAGTTGCCTGCAGAGATTTTCAGGGATACAAAGGTGAGTGAGTTGTCAGATGTTAATTGACTTTCAATGAGCCAGTTTTCTTTATTTATCTATTGTTCTTTGAAAAATCTCAATGCTATTATTCTAGGAGCTGTTGATATTGAAGAGATTTATGATCATGAGAGCCCCTAAATAGCTAAGTATTTTGAAAAGTCTGGTTTGAATTATATAAATTGAAACAATAGCCTATACCTGTAATTAAGGAGTAATAAAGGAACAGCAGTTTTAACAGAAATGAGAAAGCATAATGTTTGTACACTGAGAAGCACACTGGTTTTTAAGTGTATGAATAAATGAATCTGGTACTAATTACTGTAGACTGCTGCATGGTCAACCCAGGTTGGCTGACATTACAGCAGCAGTGCTTTGTGATGAACATTTGAAGGTCATATAAAATATTTGGGAAGTGCTACGTGCTGAATGAACAATTGGGAGAAACAACAGATTGTTTTTAGGAGAAATGAAGACAAGGATACCCATGTTTGGTTTTCTTGTGGAGTGCAGTGATGTGTCTGATAGGAGAGACTAGGGTCTATAGAAAAAGGAAATAAACTAGTGAAGGCAGAAGTGGGCAATGATCTGGCTGGAGTTGAAGGACCTCTGTAGCTGTCTGTCTTACTGTTTAAGTGATTAATTTATGCATTTGCGTTTGTCCATCTCTATTTGTGGTGTTAGTTTCAGTGGAAGTGAGGTATCTTCCTTATGGTTTTGAAAGCTTTGGTGTTCCTGGTGCTTTGGAGCTGGATTGAATCACTGGTGTACTTAGACTTACCTGAATGAGACATGAGGAAACAGAAAGCTGGTCTTTTGAGTTATGCAACCTGTGAATGTCAGATTATTTTGCGTATGCTTATTTTCATGCTATGTGCTTTCTTAGATGAGATATTTATGTCTATATCTCAGAGAAAGACTTCAGTTTTCCTTCCATCTTACTCAGGCAAATAATCCAAATTCTCCCACATTCCCTATGCGCGTTCTCAGTCAGACTAATGGCATTTCAGGATGATTTCAGAGATTTTACTATTTTACCTAATTAATCAACTTGAGCAGGATCTGAAAGCTTCAATGAATATGGATATTTTTTTCTCTGGCTTTCTCTGCACCCACTAATTCATGCTTCTGTTCTTACTTGACACCTTTAAAACCTGAGCTATTTTTATGAATCTCGGAGGTTAAGCATTTTATGGCAATTCTGAGTTTATATGCTCAACGTTTGAAACTGGAATTTATAAGGATGGCAATGCTAAGAGAATTCTAACTAGTAACATGCAAACAGCTAATGCTTGGACACTGGAAATACTTTTGTTTTATCAGCGTTGCTCATCTAGTGGTGTGGTTTTGTAGGGCAGGAGGTTGTGTGTGTGTGCCTGTAAGCTAATAAGGGGTTAGGTAGGTGCAGAGCAGCTGTGGTAGCAGCAGGTCTCTTTATTTATTGATGAAAAGCCTCAGGAGGAAATGGTGTGGAATGGAAAATCAGTTCAGCTGAAGTCAGTGTCAGATTGCAGGAGATGGTATGTTTTGTGATATATGCAGTGCTGAGACGCAACAGGATCTGATTCCCCTCTGCTTCTGCAAGGTCACTGGTTCTGGCAGATTTAGTAGGAATTCCCTGATTCCCAGACGCCTGGCCTTGTCCAAATTTAAGTTGTAATGGCAGTTTTGATTTAGATTGCAGATTTATACTCCTCACAGAGTGCAAACCGGTGGGGATTTGGCCAGAGTAAAGTTATGTTCCATCTTAGTCCCTGTTTGATGTATTGGCTACATCTGCATTAACGAGTAATGGAGCTCAAGTCAGTCAGATTTGTAGAGAGGAATGGTTGGTGCAGGGGACCTAAACCAACACCACACATATTTCAGCAGATTTTTCTTCAGGCTAGCATTAGTCTGGTATGCTAAACAGCTGAATGTCCACTGGTGACAAGGGCCCTCCTGAAGTCCAGTTTGGCCATGTCCAAGAGAGACTCAGTTCATGGATGCTTAGATGAGTTTTGGCCAAAGTGAGAATAAAAGGGAGATTTGCTTCAGTAGTGGAGCCCTGGTGTGAGGTATAGCAGTAGCTGTACCCAACCCCTTCTCTGGCTGCTTAGCTGTTGGACACCTCTAGTGAGGCCATTATCCCTCTTCAGACACTTGCCTTAAAGAAACTATGTCCGGCAGTTTTCCAGATTGGAAACTGATTTCGAGGAATCATAGAATCCCAGACTGATTTCGGTTGGAAGGGACCTTAAAGCTCGCCTAGTTTCAACCCCATGCCATGGGCACGGACACATTCCACCAGACCAGGTTGCTCCAAGCCCCATCCAACCTGGCCTTGAACACTGCCAGGGATGGGGCAGCCACAGCTTCTCTGGGCACCCTGTGCCAGGGCTTCAGCACCCTCACAGGGAAGAATTTCTTCCTATGAATAACTCAAAGAACAGAGGATTAAGTCCTTTCCTGATTCTAGCAGATGGGTGGAGGGAGAGCTTTTCTTTTATTAGCACAACTCTATTGACTCCAGCAGAGAATTCCGCTCTATTCTGTTGATTAATATCACTTTTACTAAAGCAAGGGTGAGTCTCCAAAATGCTTGTATTGGTGTCGGGCAAATGCTGTTGTGTAATTTCTTTTATGGCCAGGACTTTCTGACATATTTTGCGTTAAGATTTTTGACAGGTGGTCAAAATGAGACTATAGTTAACATATGTCTTGCTATATTTTGCAGGTACTGTGGTAATGTGTGTGTGTGTTAAACTCCTACAAAGATCAAGTGACGTTAATGCTTCACAGGTTTCAGATACTGGATTAAATTCAAACTCCTTCAGGCAAAACTTATTCCTACAAGCCCAGAAGACCAGTGGTGGTTCTACACTTTCTATGTGAGACGAAGTGGCAGAATTTTCTAGAATTTATGGTTATATTTATACACTTTGGGAGAGCACAGAGAGAATGCATAAGGAGTCTAATAAGCCTTTTTCTGAACATGACATCATTGCTGATAGCAAATGTGAAAGGATGTTCTAGAAATGAAAATTAACAGTAACAAACAAGGAGTAAGAAGGGCTACAATAATTGAAATATAGTCATGAAACTCTGGTTTGTTCATAGTATGAGCTGTCAAGAATCATGCATAATTCAACAATGCAGTTGCTAACAGTAGGCTCACAAAAGATCATTTAAATTTGTTTCTCTGGACATGAGGAACTGGATCTTTGATGTGATCCCTGTTGAGGTTCTGCTTGGTCCCCTCAGCATCTTGGGAGGAGAGTGTTCTATTTTCCCCTCTTGCATCAGTGAATATTTATGGGATGTAAAGTAGGAATATCTTTAATTATGTATGGAGAGGGAAATATGCGCAATCCTGAACAAGACACTTAATTGTAAAATCTACCTGAAACTCTGACAGGTAGTCTACTTATGCACTAATTTAAGAATTGTTGTTGCCTGTACTCTGTGTGTGTATGTATGGTGTACATTTGTGTGTGTGTGTGTGTGTATTTGTTTTGATTTTACTTTTAAAATTCATACTAATTTTAAGAGTGATGACTGTGTTGCTGTTCCTTTTGTTACAATGCCAAGGGAGAGGCCTACAGCAGTTTGCAGTCTAAACAACTGAAAGACAATAAATGGGGGAGAGAGGGAGTATCACCATTCTTATTTTCATGTGGATAATCAGATCTTGCTTGGTATCATACAAAAGCTCCACAGCAAAACTCTGAAGCAGACTTACCTGCTCTCATCTTTCAAGTCAAGCCCTGTCCAGAAGATGAAGCTTCTTCATCCCTGGCAGTGTTCAGGTCCAGGTTGGATGGGGCTTGGAGCAACCTGGTCTAGTGGAAGGTGTCCCTGCCCATGGCAGGGGGTTGGAACTGGGTGAGCTTTAAGGTCCTTTCCAACCCAAACCATTCTGTGTTTCTATGATGTCCCTGCATGCAGGTTGGTGGGGATGTCCCATGGGGCTCCAGGTTTGGTCAGGAGCTCACCCTGTGCTCCTCACCCCACAGCTTCTCAACCAGCAAGAGCCACTACCAACAGCGTGTGATCCATTCAGCGTGACCCATGGATATGTGCCTATCCGGGTAGTGTGGAGGGGACTGCCTTGGTGGCAACTGCTTGGGGGGTGCCAGACCTCCTGGGAAAGGTGTTGAGCCCCGTGCAAGGATGTGCCAGCCAACGGGTGGTGTGTTGGATTGTCCCTCCTGTGTGGACTGCTCTCTAAGAGGGATGCTGAGCTGTCCCATCCATCGTTCAGGTCTTCTCTGTCCACCACAGAAGCTAAAGCATGGTTGTGTGGCTCTGGGAAGGGGTGGTGGGCTCTCACACTTGGTGACCAGCACTGGGTGGAGGGTTGTGGGGTGAAGCCATGCAACCTGCAGCTGGTGAGGGCTCTCCATCCCTTCCAGCATGGTGTCCAGCTGCACTTCGTGGAAATGGGGCAGGGCCCTGTCATCTGCCTTTGCCATGGCTTCCCTGAGTGCTGGCTCTCATGGCGCTTCCAGGTGATGGAGGAGATGAGGAGGAGGGTGGACCACAGGGGCTGCTGGTGGGATGGTGATGGGGTGCATGGTCACCACTCCTAGGGGGTCCCAGGTGGGAGAGTTGGGGTCTGTGGGTCTCAGCATCCTTTGGAGGCTGCTGTTTTTTCCTTCTAGATCCCAGCTTTGGTCGATGCCGGCTTCAGGGTGATTGCTCTGAACATGAAGGGCTACGGGGAGTCCACAGCCCCACTGGGTGAGCTGGGAGTTGGGGTTATACAGCTGCTGACACCAAGTCCAAGACCCAGGGAGAGAGGGATGGAGGAGCCTTCTCCTGGGGGTTGGAAGCTGGCTCCTCCTGCAGCCCCAGCAGCTCAGAGGGATGCCAGATACATCCCTAGAGATGTGTGGATGTTAAGATGATGGTGATTATGTGTTTTGTGCAGATATTAAAGAGTATTCCCAGGAGCAGATATGCAAGGTGAGGATGTGGGCAGGAAGAATGTGATGTGGAGGGTGGTGGTGATCCCAGAGAGGATCTGACTCTTTCTCTCCTCCCTTCCCCAGGACCTGGTGGTTTTCCTGGACAAACTGGTGAGGAGACCCCCATGATGGTCCCTCCTTGGCAAGGTTTGGGTGTGCATTTCCCCAGCTGCCCTTCACTTCTTCCTTCCCATGCAGGGACAGCTGAGCTACCCAGTGGCTTTGGTCCAGAGCTCTTGGGGTAGCACCAAGACCTGTCTTTTGTGTTCCTTGTGGGTGGGATTTTAGGGATGGGGATGTTCATACAACCCGTTGCCGGTGGAAAGAAACCATCCTTGGAAGGGTCTCAAGCTCTATGTCATCTTCTCCTGGACCTTGTGTCCTTGCTGATGACGGGGAGATGGGCTGGTGGCATCTGGGGCTTGGCAGGATGTTGGTTAGGCAGCGAGATACTCATGGAGAAGGATTCTGAGCTGCATCCCCTTCATGCCTGACTATATGGGGTGGCTGGGGGACCATCACTGCCCCTTGGCACAGCTCAACTGTGGTGTCATCTCACTTGGGTTTGGGAACTCCAGGTTTAATTCCCGTCTCAGCAAGGGGATGGGGTTGATTTCTGTGCCTTTTAAAAGAGGTGAAGCGTAGGGTTAAAGGAGTAGCCCACAGATGTCAACACCTCCAGGGCTTTTTCCTTTCAGAATGGCTTCCAAGGGAATGATTCCTTCAAAAACCACAGTGCTAAGAACAAGAAACAAGGAGGAAAAAAAGCCCCTTGAAGCTCCTTGTTGGGGAAGCAGTGGTGACTTTGTGCCAGAGCTGGGATGGGTTTTGGAAGGGAACCAGGCATCACAGGGACTGTAGCTGTGGTTTGATGCTGAGCATGTGAGGATAAATCACACCCCTTTGCTGAAGAATTGCCCTCATGTTGGATTAGAAATAAGGAAAATGGATTGGAAGGTGCCCACTGATGTGCAGCCTGGCAAGGGGATGGGTGCTCGCTTTGCTTCAGAGTGAGCTTGATAGATGGGAAGTGGTGGCATCGTGTATGTATGCGGCTTTGGTTTTCCGTGCTCCTCCACTACCACCAGGGCCCATCCTGCTCCTCTCCCCGCTGGGGTGCTCCTTCTCCCTCTCCTGGTACAACCTAGGGAATAAATGACTTCATGATGTCTGAACCCATATCTGGGATGCAGAAGATGCAGAGCGGTCCAGGGGCCAGGACAGTGATGGTGGGGTGCAATCCATCAGCATAGGGGGGACCCACTCATTCCCGTATCAGTGGTGGGAGATGCTGAACCCCCCCAAACCCTCTGCCCCCATTGCAGGGGGGGTTGCACACTGTGTTTTGCACAGTGAGCAGAGACATGTCTGCTGGGAGGGAATTTTAATTACACATCTAAATATCAGCTAATTATGAACCAGCTGCTCCATTGTCGGGAGCGCAGGTTTAATTGGATTCATTTGTCAGTGCCCAGAGGGGTCAGGAAAATAGAATGGAGGAGGAGGGACAGTCAGCTCCAGGCAGGATCCGCACGGGCATGGGGGATGCTGTGAGCTGCTTCCCAGAGCGGCAGGGATTTATTTGGCTGTGATTATGAAATGATGTTCCCCGTGTGATGGCGGGGGGGGACCCGTATAGGTGATCCCAAGGGATGAGCAGCCTCCATCGTGATAATAATGAATCCCTTGCCTCCAGAGGTCACTGGTGCTTGAAATGTTTAATTAAGTGAGAGTAAATGGCTCCGGGGGATCAGGTAATGCTTCTTCCTTGGGGGAAAAAAAAAAAGGAAAATAAATGGGGGGAAAAAGAGAAAATATTGCTGTTTCCTGCTCTGTTTGCTGCTTCAGAGGCAGGCAGGACCCCTCTCTCACCTGCTGATGCCTGTTGGGTGCTGCTTTTTGGGGAGGATTTGGAGGTGCTCCCTGGGTGCTGCTCTCGGAGCACGCTCATGGACCCCCTCCCCACAGGGCATCCCGCAGACCGTGCTGGTTGGCCATGACTGGGGTGGTGCCGTGGTCTGGAACATGGCTCTGTTCTACCCTGAGAGGGTGAGGTGGGTCCGTGCCGTGTGTGTGGCCCCTTGAGGGTTGGTCCTACACCCCCTCCCCAGTCCCTAACAGTGCCCTGGGTCCTGCCCTCTCCGTTCCATCCCCAGAGCAAAGCCCTGGCTCATGCTGGGCACCCTGAATCTGGGTGTGATCCTGACTCTGTGTCCTCCCTGTGATGTTCCAGAGCTGTGGCCTCACTGAACACCCCATACCGACCCGCCAACTCCTCTGTGGACATTATGGAGAAGATGAAAAGCATCACCACCTTTGATTACCAGTTCTACTTCCAGGAGCCGGTGAGTCCAGGACCACAGTTTTTATCCACCATCCTTCTCATAGGGTTTAACCTCACCCCCAGGATGGAGCCTTGCCCATGTTGAGGTCCCCAGCTCATGGATGAGCATCAGCCATGGTTCCATGAGGTGGGGCTCTCACTGTCACCCCAGCTGCAAATTGCTTGCGGTCTCCCTGTCAGACCTTGTTCCCATGCTGTACCCTGCACAGAAACCATCCCCAGCCTCCACCTGCACTCACATAGGCAGCAGGATCCATGGGGTGGTCTGGGTCCTTGGGAAGGGGTGTCATCACCCACCGTGCTGCGTCCGCTCCATGTGCAGGGTGTTGCGGAAGCGGAGCTGGAGAGGGACATCGGCCGGACACTGAAGGTCCTGATCCGCTCCACACGCCGGGAGGTAGGGATGGGGCTGAGGTTGAATCTAGGCTGGGAGCACAGGGCTTCACAGCCTGATGTCCTCTCCAAGCCCTGCCAGCCTTGTTGAGGCTCTGCCCTGTGGCACCCTCTCCCTTTCCACTTAGCCCATGCCAGGAGTCAAAAAGCTTCAAGGATGGCTTTGCAGTGTTCCACAGTGGCCCTCAGGCATGCTCCATCCTGTGTCTGCCATCCTTTTGCTGCCTGTCTGCACCAAAGTCTGCATTCAGGCAGCCATCAGTAGGGACCAGTGTGAACACATCCTTGTAAGCAGTGGTGCAGGACCCATGCCTCTGTAGGACTCACAGCAGACCCTCAGTAGGGTTTCAGAGGACCTGGGAAGGGACAGCCCAGCCTGGAGAACAGCAAATTTGAGGGTGACTGTCCTTGTGCAGCTTGTCAGGGGCTCCTGCTCTTCCTCAAAGCACCACTCGCTTCCTTTACCACTGCAAATGTCAATGTCTTGCTTCAGGGTGACAACCTTTGTAGTTTAAAATAACAGTGCCCTGGGAGCCTTGCCAGCGGCCTCATTCTGCCATCGCTGCTGGCTGCTCCCAGCTCCATGGCCCAGGGCTGCGTGACTGTTTCCTGCATCTCTTAGGATGCAGTGGTGCCCAGTGCTGGCTCCCACAGACTAGAGCTGCACAGCTTATTCCTCCATCCCTTTGGATGCAGTGATGCTTGGTGCTGGCTCTCAGCTCTGCACCCCAGGGCTGTGTGTCTGGTTCCTGCATCCCTCGGGATGCACTGATGCTCAGCACTGGTTCCAAGCAAGGAGCCCCAAGTGTAGCAGCCGCAGGGACCCCCCCAGGATGGTTTTTCTTCCCTGCTTGTCCTCAGTCCTTTCTCTCCACAGGACCGTCTGCCCATCACATTTGACTTCCACCGCGTCCGGGAGCGAGGTAAGGGGTGGGATGCTGCAGTAGGGGGATGCTGTGGGGTGAAGGATGCAGTGCTATGCCTCTTCTTGCAGGTGGGCTGCTGGTGGGCTTCCCAGAAAACCCCCCTGCCAGCCAGATCCTGCATGGCCCTGAGCTGCAGTACTACATCCAGTGCTTCCAGAACTCCGGCTTCAGGTAGGGGCAGGAGCCTGTGGGGCTGGTGTGATGCCCCTTCGGCAGAAGGGGAACACCCAAACTCACCTTGGCCTTGCTTTATAACCCCAAGAAGGTGCAAAGCCGCTGGGGAAAGGCTGCTTTACCCTTGCAGGCACTCCCTGTACCATGGGCAATGGGACGTTCCCTGTGGTGGTGATGGCAGGAGTTGAGTCTCAGCATCTCCATCCCATTCTCCTCTCTCGCAGTGGCCCCTTGAACTGGTACCGCAACATAAGACGCAACTGGCGCTGGGCCCTCTCTGCCAAGGACAGGAAGGTGGGGACTGATCCTGCCCCACGGGGGCATTTGCAGACCCAGCACCTTCCCCACCTTGGCGCTTGTGTCCCCTGTAGATTACGATGCCAGCGCTGATGGTCACAGCTGGCAAGGACGTGGTGCTTCATCCCAGCATGAGCAAGGGCATGGAGGAGTGGGTAAGTCAGAACAGTCTCATTCCACCCCAGCCCTGCCTGTGCCTGTGATCAGCTTCCATCAGATCCCACTGCAGCAGAGCCCTGGGACAGGTCCATCAGCTGGGATGGGCTGGATTTGGTCCAGGGACATCACTTGATCGAGGCTGATATGGGAGGGTTAGGGGGGAATTTGCTCTTGCCAAAATAAGGAGCTGGGGATGCAGTGACAGCCCTGGGGGGATTGCTCCTGGTACCCCAATCCTGGCACAAACCAACCCCTCTCCACTCTCATCCATCCCTCTCAAGATCCCGCAGCTGCGCCGGGAGCACATTGAGGAGTGCGGGCATTGGACGCAGATGGAGAGGTACCACGGCGGGCAAGCACAGCCCCACTCCATCGGAGCCGGGCTCCCCTGTGTCCCCGGTGATGCTGAACCTTACCCCATCTCTGTGCCATCCCCCCAGGCCGGCGGTGCTGAACAGGATCCTGGTGGAGTGGCTGGAGGGGCTCCCCCCGGATCCCCCACTTCCCACTGTCTCCAGGCTGTGAGCCCTGCCCTGTGCCTTCCCTCTGCCCCGGGCTGATTTTGCCTTTGGGGTTGGATTTTTGCCTTTAGGTATTACTGGGGGGTCGATGGGTGGAAGTGATGGGTGAGCCAGGACTGGGAGGGGGGTGGCACAAAGCACTACCCCTAAAAGAACCCCTGTGAGCTCTTATGGGAGTGTTGGGAGATGGTTTGGGGCTGGACCCATCCTTGTGCCGT
Source organism: Loriculus beryllinus (assembly GCA_039877255.1). Classification (NCBI taxonomy): domain Eukaryota; kingdom Metazoa; phylum Chordata; class Aves; order Psittaciformes; family Psittacidae; genus Loriculus; species Loriculus beryllinus. The sequence continues at coordinate 2,222 of JBCJKH010046190.1, read as the reverse complement.
GGTAGGGGCTGTGCTGGGGCTGCCCCATCACCCCAGCCCTGGGGCTTCGCTTGCACAGGGGTTTGAATGGATCATCCACTTTGTGGCTAGGATTTTAATGTGGTGGGGAGGTTTTAATGCACTGATAATTATGACTTCTGCCTTAGAAATCACCTTCTGCCTTGTAACGTTGACAAATAAAGCACACAGTGACCAGAGCACCTCACCTCTCCCCCGTGGTCCTTGGGTACAGGTTCATGCAGCATCTCCTTGCCTCTTCCCCTCCACCCTGGGGCCCATCTCTGTGGTGTCAGGGCCCAGCCGCTGCCTGCAGCCACCTTCCCCTGTGCTCCCAGCCCTTCTCCTGGCCTCAACAGCCGTTGTAAGCACACATCCAGGACGGCATAAGGATCTGGGCAAACACGCTTGGTATTTCCCTCCCAAAATTCTCCCCAGCCCTCAGCTATTTTCAGCTGGGGCTTTGTGGTTTGCCTGTCTGCATCCCTCCTCCCAGCCTGTCCCTGCTCTGCCAGCAAGCCCACGGGAATGTTTTGCATCTGGATCCATCCCTGAAAAAGGAACTGTGTGGATTTTGGGGTGGGGGGGGGAGAGGATAAAACCCAGCCCCTGGGTGGGCAGCAAGAGGTTTAAACCCACTCCTTCCAGTCTGGAGTTATTCCAGACTCCAGCTGTTGTCCTCTCCTGTCTCCTGGCAGGGGAGGCAGTCTCAGAAGCTGGGTTTGGAGCTGTTTTGCACTCTGCTAATGGTATATAAGATCCAAGAGCATCATCCCAGGGCCAGGCACCGCCCTGAGCCCTGCCTGGAAAACCAGGCGGGAGCTGCCAGAGCTGCCTCTCTCATGGCACCAGCATCAGGGTTGGTGGCTTTAACAGGTCTCTGCAGGCTCCTGACAGCCCCTGTGCCCAGCCCCTGGCAGGGGCCTCACCTGCATGTTTTCACCCTGCTCCTGGGAATGATGTGGGGAGGAGGGCACTTGCAGGTTGCTCCCAAGCCCCTTTCCCTCCTTGCACACCATGTTATCTCCCTGCACTGCCACAGGTAGGCATTATTCCTGCTCCAGCAGTCCCCTCCTCACATTCCCATGCCAGCTCCATGCCCCTCATCCTGCAGCCTAGACTGACTTTCCCAGCTCCCACCCTGATCCTGGCTGGCTGTGTCCTCAGCCCCACTGCTGCCTGCATCCCCAGTGTCCCATGCATGTGCAGAGGTTCTATGCCCTCTGTCCCCATGGGAGCCTGTGGCCTCAGTCCACACCTTCCATCCTGGGATCTACATGGCCTTGGGTGCATGCAGCCTCAACATGTTCTGCAAACTCTGATACCCATCCATCTGGAGGGATGGAGGTGGCCCAGGGTGACAGGTTGGGCAGCAGACATCCCATCATCTGCAGAGCAGGGACCCAGGAATCACCTGAGCCAAAGCAGACATGGGCTTTGATTCTGAGAGGACAGGGCCAGAGCAACACGAACACCATCAGAAGAGACATAGAATCATTCCTCAGTTCCCTCTGGGGCCTTGCTCTGTCTCCTGGAGGGTTTATTCCCAGGAGAAATTCTCCAGCCATAAACATGAGCAATGGCACCGGCTGCTGCCGCCTCAGGGCACCCACCAGCACAATGGATGGAGTCTGAGATGAAGAAACAAATCCGGCCACAGAGCAAGCTCCTCCAGGCTGTTCCTTTTCACAGCTTGAAGCTGCTCAGAGTGGTGTCAGGCGCAGCAGAGGGAGATCTTTCTGGGATCAGCATCCCTCGGGATGCTGGGGAGCTCGTACTGGCAAACCCCTGCCCGGGACGGATGTGGTCTCCAGCGGCAGGATGCGCAGTGACCCTATCCCAGTGCTTTCACAACTCTTTGATGTGAAAAGAAAGAAGAAAATGTCTGGAAAACCTCAGGGTGAGTTTCAAACCATGGATCCCAGCAGCAGAACCTGGGAAGAAAGGATCTCCCCAAGCCCTGGTGTTAGGGGCAGCTCCTGGAGCTCCCGTGGCTGCCCAAAAAAGGCAGGGCTTATTTTTTAAGAGATGCTTGAAGAGAAACAGAAACCCAGCCTGGAGCCATCCTGGCCAGCAGCACCATGGAATGGTTGGGGGTGGAAGGGACCTCAAAGCTCATCCAGGGCAGGGACACCTTCCACCAGACCAGGTTGCTCCAAGCCCCGTCCAGCCTGGCCTTGAACACTGCCAGGCATGGGGCAGCCACAGCTTCTCTGGGCACCCTG
>JBCJKH010046189.1:39027-49849 GCA_039877255.1 Loriculus beryllinus | reverse complement strand
TACAAGGGAGTGGGCTGCTGCCAGTGGAGTAGTCCTCATTTGCAATCAGAATGACCATACACACCTAAGTGTGGCATAATGAAAAACAATCAAGCCTAGATGTTGCTATCTCTGCTTGTCTGCAGTCATCTTGGCACATTAGCATTCAAGCATTGGAAAAATTTTTCCTCCTAATACTGCTATAAATCAAGGGCATTCTATCCAGGGTAGATAAGCTAGGATAATCATAGTAATTTTGATCTCTTTGATGGACTCACACCAGCTAGGGATCTGACCCTGTTTCTATAATCTGCCTCAAATGCCGACAATTAGAATCTGTTTCATTTTAAATCAATGAAGCATTCATATCTTTAAAACAATTTAGTTTCAAATGGTTGCAAACAAAATGAAGAGATGTGACACCCTGTAGGCTGAAGGAAAAACCACTGAAATCAGTTGGGTGAATTTGGAACTTAATATTTACTGTTGGGATCTACGCGAATTCAAGAGCCAAAGGCAAGATTAGTTGGATTAGTGCTTCAGTGGTCCTTCATTATCCATTTCTCCCTCAGTGACATGATTTGTGTCTTCAGTTAACTGTGCTTATTAAATGAAAATGATGAAGGATTGAGGCAAAAATACATATGTTGAAGGAGGATGCTGAATCTTTCTAATCTTGTTAAAATGTTACTGCATTTCATTACACATGAAATTTCATTGAGATTTCCTACGTGTTTTTCCAGTGTTATGTCTCAGAGCCTCACTGTCATTGGAAAATAGAGACATGGAAATGTACTACAGCATAGTTACTTGCCAGTCAGAAGAAAAGCAAAAAGCAAAAAGCAGAATCAGGTCCACCAGAACATAGAATCATAGAAGGGTTAGGTGTGGAAAGCACCTTAAGGTCATCTAGTTCCAACTCTCTGCCATGGGCAGGGACATCGGGTTTCTGAGCGTAGACCACCTTTTTCTTCCTCTAGCTTACATTGCTGTCTAGCCTGTGATAACAACCTGAGAACCACTTGTGTGTAAGAGGTTCCCACTCAGCCTCCTGAGGTGAAAGCAGAGGGAAAGGAGTCCCATAATGGTCTTAGTTAAGGCTTGGCTCTGCTGCAGACATTCTCAACACTATGCTAGTTTTACAGCTATCCTGCACAAGTTGGTCCTGATGTGCTGGAGAATCAGGCTGCTGCTCTGGAGCGCAAATGTACGTCAGTCCAGCCCATGTTGTGGAAAACTGAGAGCCATATGAGTAACTTGAAATCAACACATTTTTCTCTTGATGTTGGAGCACCAGCTGATGTAAACTATGAGATTAGATCCAGTCACATAGTAAAAAGATTTCCATGGGGCACAGGTGATACAGGGGATATGAGCATAGCATCTACTCAAGTCTCCAGTATAAGGCTGTAGCTGAATTTGAGATCATCCCATTTATTTACTCATCATACAGATAGACACTGTGTTTCCCAGGGCACATTTCAAACAGCTTTTTAAATAGCCTGTTAAACAAAAATAAATATGACCACATTACTTTTTAATTTCTTGCTGTTTCTAACCAGGCTTAATTAGGCACACCACAACCTTGGAAAAATCTGAGAAACAGGGAGGTGATATTGATTCTTTATTATCACTTTGTCTATTCTGATGTGTTAAAACTGAAACAATCTTCCAGCTGCAATGTCTAATGAACTCCAAGATCAAACATGATCTTGCTAATTATGGAGTTAATGAGGACAAGTTCACAGGCAGAGTTAAGTTAGTAATTACATGTTTCAAAGCATCTTGAAGCTCAATAAGATCTTCATTTTTTGCTGTAATGGTATACATTTTACATTTCTTCTTTCTGAACATGTTACAGGAGGGCACCCTATGCATAGTATATGCTGCTAATCATGTGCAAATGGCACAAACAATGAATTAGGAGACTGGTTGTTTATAAATCAACTCAACATTGAAATCTCATTTACATTTCTGCTATCCCGTGTAACGTGTTTACACACAAATAATGCCAACATTAGCATGGGAGGGGGATGAAATTAAATTCCACAGCATGTTTCTGAAGCCAGACAGTCAAGAAAAGGCAATCAACATTTTAAATAAGCATACAGGCAACAAAATATTAAAGAAGAAGCACTACTAAATCAGGCCTTTGAACTCACAGCAGCAAATGAACCTTACAGCTGTATCAATTTCAAGGGAATTCTTACAGTGGACACAAATGGGACAAGGCAACCAAAGCAGTGCTGTGTTTAAAGCAAGTTTTTCTCAGTCCTGCCAGGAAATCTGGTGTCTAAAATTTACTGGTTTAGGACTTTTTGTAATCTCTGTTTATCCCCTCTTTCCCAAGTTTCTCTTTTAGAACAGATGGCAACCTTTAGCTCATAGTTGTATGTTCTGTCCTTGAACAATAGACATGCCTGAAGGATCTGCAAGATCTGTAATTGCAAAAAACTATGGACAGCCAGATTGCTCCACCTGCATTGCTCAGAACAAGCAGGAGTTTGTCACAGTGGCAAGAATTTGACTGCATCCGGCAAATGACCATGCCGGATTAAGAAATCCGTTTCATGTGTTTTGCATTAAGCAAACCCTGTCATTTGGGAATAAGGATCATCTGGCAACATGTTGTGATTGCTTTAGAGCTCAGGGTCCTAAACAGAGAATGTTAGAGAGGGAAATAGCAGATAAAAGCTCAGGATACTAGCAATGAACATGAATCCCTGCAAGATTCAGGCAAGCAATGGAGCCTGTGGTAGTGTTGAGAAACATGGCTATCTCTTGATTTAGAACTGTAAATATATGTATGTTATTTCACATTTCTCTTACAATCTCCGTTCAGAGAAGTAGAGAAGGCCAGGTGCACATCACTGAAATGCAATTTTATTCGTTCATCAAATCTGGTTTTATACAATGTAGCTCTTCAGGTTGTAGTTATGTGAGCTTTTTTCTTTTTGTCATGAGTCCTGATTTATGTGATTCTTTCTCCTTCATCACATCCTGCACCATGCTACTACAGCTGTTTTCATGACCTCTGTGGCAAACCATGTCAAAGAACTGATCTGGGTGAGAAAGAAAATGTTGTTTTTTCTGGATTATTTTTCAACCAGGTTAGTTAATGTCCTGATTTACCACAGTGCTACAAAACCCATTGTGCTCACACAGGAAGAGACAGACTAGAGTGGAAGTGGAGGTGTAAAGGAAATATGGAGAGAGGACGATTAGAGGTGGTTTAAAGAGTGCTGCCACAAACATGTATCACAGTTTTAGTTTACTGATTCAAAACACAATTTCCTACTCCAAACTGAAGATAAAATTATGTTTCCTGACAACTCTCAATCCATGAATGCATCTTGCAATCTCTGCTTTTCTCCAAAGCAGAATCACCTAGACTCCCAGCCTAAGATTTGGGGAGATACCTGTTACTAAATCTGCAAGCTAAGATGGAATACTTAAACGGAGTATTTTGGAAACAGCTTTTAAGAAACTCATAGGTGTGATGGCAATGTTAAGATGCTTTCATTTGTGGTCAGCTGACACGGAGCATCAGTTTCTACCATTTTGGCTAAGTTTTATTTGGAGGTTGATATTCATGTCAATCAGGAGTTCAGAATAAAAAGTACAATCTGTGTCACCAAAGTTCCCCTGACTGTACCCACATGGTCTTAAATCAGTCTTAAGAGCAATTTCCCCTCTTATAGCTGGTTTATGGGTTTCTGCCTGAACATACTGCATTGCATCCTTCCTCTGGCAGTACTGGCAGACTGAGGCAGGACAGCTCTCTCCCTTGCCGCTGCTCCCATTTACTGCCAGGTGCTCAGCTCCCTGCCATGGTAGTCTGGTAGTGTTTCTCTTGGCCATTCTCACTTTCCCAAGCAAACTGGATTCCATTTCACAGCTCCATTTGGGAAATCTGTCACCTGAAATATCCCTGAATATCCCTGAAATATCTGAATATTCCTGCAGACCCCTCTGACTGTAGAAGAGTGTACGAGGTGCCTAGTTCGGTTTCTCAGCATTGCCACAAGCTACTGTAGACACATTTTTCTTCAGCATGCTGACAGTTGTTTGTCTTCTTCTGTACTGTAGAATTCCTCTTCAGGCCTGGTCTGAAGAATATAGACCTCTCACTTGGGGTGATGAATAGCATGGCAAAGGAAATCAGTGTGCCTGTAGCAGTGCCAGGGGTAAACATCTTGTTCTTTGCATAGGTAAAGCTTTCTCTGGCAGATACCTGAAGATTTGCCAATATAAAAGGCTCTCGGAGCAGCTCCTGTGTCAGGTAAAAGATATAAGGAAAAAACTAGATATGAGGAAAATAATGAGATCATACTGGGTAGAGTGACTCTGATTTTGTGTTGTGCTTGAATAATCTGCATGAACAAAAGCTGGTGCAGCATGACACTGGTCCTTTCTAAGCTGAGAAGAGTGCTGGCTGTCTGATAGATGAGAATTCTTTTCCTATTACTTATTCATGGAATTGAAAAATCCTCTAATATAATTTTAACCACAATTATCTTTTTCCTTGCAGCACAAATTCTAATTCATTTTTTAGTTTGCTTTGTACATACTTGTGCAACAAGTCCTTTTAAGCACTTCCCCAGTAGTACCAAAGATTTTCTTATACCAGTTAAAATGGGGAATGTTTTCCCATCCTACATGGTCTTTGGTTTCCATTCCTTTCAGTGTGATTTCTGCTTTGTTCCTTTTCTGTGCTAGGAGACGATAATGAGGTTCACACACCTTCTGCTCTGGTGCTTGGAAATCTACCCTGGGTTTAGCTCAGCTGCAGCGCTCTGAGAGGTTTCCCCTTGCATGCCGCCAATTTTCAGTGCGTTCATATGTGGCTGACGCAGTAGGGGGTTAATCCCAACAGCAAACATTATACTCTTCCCCTACTCACTTACACTTTGGAATCAAGGGTAAAAAGTTCTCTTTGAAGCTCCTTTTCTGTGAATGGTCTGGCAAGCTAACATGGACTTCCCAGACTCTGGCCAGAATTCAAATGTATCGCTGTGCAGCTCAGTGACTGTAGCAATTCTCCCAGGCCCTCCCAGCGCACCAGTCTTCCTATAGCACCGGATCAGAAGGACATGCCTCTTTTTCAAGAAGTAGGAAGGCGTTTATTTAAGCACAGCTGCAGACAACATTCTTGGGCAAAGTTTACCCACAGCGAATGCCTGTTTTTATCAGTCCACTATCTCCAGTGCCTTATGCTGCAGCACGCACCACTGTGAAACAGAAAATAGTGACTTAATGAAATTATTTCTGATTGCCAGGCATAGGTTGAGCTGGCAAGTCTGACCAGTGCAATAATGTTCAAAACCTCATGCCCTTTTCCATTTCAATAACAATAGAGACACATTCTGTGCTCAATCTGGAAACAAATGTTGCCCATATTTGGATCTCAGTGGGAGCTATGCATGTGGAATTTGGCCCAAAGAGTCATGTTGCAAGATGCTGTTTCCCCTTGTACTGCTCCAAATTTTGGTTCTTGCTATTTGTAGACAAATAACAGCTGACTGCGACAGAGGCTGTGCTGAAATAAATATCTGCCTGAAAACAGATTTTTGCTGCAGATGTGAATGTGGACGGAACAGAATAATGCTACTATCTCTTGGGGGTTACTCAGAACTGGATTGGCACAAGAACCACATCTGTTGTATATCACCCTGGATGGGCATTTTTATACCAAGTCCTTCTTTCAAGTTCTTTGAATTCATAGGCATGTCTTCCTTCTAGGGCTGATTTTAAAGAAGAGAGACAATATTTGCAGCATTATAAATTTGCAGTTGTTTCCTATTTTAGTCTGATTTTATTGTAACACTAGCAAATTTTCAGATTAACTGTACCATAGAAAATCGGATGATGTTTATGCAGGAAAATAAAAAGGATCACAGGCAGGCATCTGGGGAGGAATCTCCTTTCTTCCTCACATGCGGGAAGGTGGAAGCTTTCAATGGGACTAATTCAGAAGGAGGCCTAGCCTTCATCAGTTTAGAGTTGGAAATGTGCATGTGTTCTTCAGTGTGCACGTGTTTTTAGCTGTGAATGTTGCTCATTTATGTTTCTTTGACACTCACAGATAAGTGCACAGTGGAGACAAAATTTTGTATCAAGAGTGGAGTTGGATGACTAGAGCACAGTTCTAAAAACTGGGAAGCAAAGGGATGATTCACTTCAATAGAAAGAACAATTTACACATGTGACTTTCACCTCCTCTGGAAGGACAGGATTTCTGGACAGGGGGCAGCACCGCTTTGCAAAAGGGTGAAGGCAAGAAGGAATGTTGTCATTTACTTCTGAACTTTTTCATCCAGGCAAATCTACTTTATGAATTTGACACAAAATTTTAATTAGATTGGGATGAACCAGACTTCATTCAGAGGTGAATTTCTTAGTGAGAAGATAATTCTCTTTCATACTTCTCTCTTCATGCTACGTCTGCAGCTGAACCTTTGGCTCAAAAAGAAATCCTTGAGAGCAGCATGTTTTTCCCTTCCTCTCTTAGAGCCACAAGAGGCCACAGGACATCAGGGTTAACAGCACCACAGTCAGTCAAGCTTGAAAGTGATGGCTTTGCTTTTCCCATGTGGCTAACATCTCCTGGACTTCACAGATATTCCGCTTTACATTATTACAGGTAGGAACCTTATTACTTGTCTTCACCTTGTCATGTTTTTCCATACAGGAAGCTCTTCATGGCAACTCGCTTACAGTGCAATATTCTCAAAAGCTGCTGCATAAATGTGGCTCTGGACCCAAGAGCAGCTGGTGGACCATGATCTTCTGAGTCCGTTTTGATCACTTAGAGCCACTCCAGTGACGCTGAGGTATTATTAGAGGTGAACAAATGCAGAAGTACATTTCTCCACTCTTCTACATAGCTACTCCTGGGACACTTAACAAAGCTTATGTAAATAGATACAACTGTGAAATATTCAGCAGTCACTGTGCAGTGTATAGCCTTAGCCTTGGCAGTTCTTGGGCATTGTTGTTAGAGCTCTCAAGCACACTCCCAGCCTCCCAAACTCTGCAAATGGAGGAGCACATGAAGAGGCTACTTCTGCCTAGGAGGACATAGTACTTTTTTGGCACATTATGTGTTAGTTTTCAGACGCATTACGCTAATGAGAACAAGAACTTCTCTGCTCTTGAAGGTTCTACCCTATAAAGCTTAGAAATCCTTCCTGTGTAACAGCCTTTTCAGTTTGCTTGATTACTTACCAAGGTCTTTATTTCTTCCAGGGAAAAGAGGGAGGAGGGGATTTTTTCCCTAGACCCCCTTGTCCTCTCTGTTTTGCTTTGAATGTTGCAGTGTGGTTGGTTTCCCCCCTCCCAATGTGCTCAGATAACTCAAAAGAAAGAGAAGTCTTTTTTTTTTCATCCCTTTTCCCTGAGGAGATGGGGGTGGGGTGGGGGGGGGGGGGTGGGGGGAAGGGGAGGGGGGAGAGAGAAAGATTAAGATGTAAGCTTGCTAGATAAGCCTGGAACTGGGTTTATTACTACTTCTGAATGAGAGTACAAGGATATAAAAGCAAACCTGCTTTACTAGAGCTGGAGCGAGGTTGGTGGGAGACCTACACTGATTGTGCGCCACTCTGAGAAGGGATGTTTCATTAATTACACATTAACTATGTGCACTGAGGAGGAGGCAGAGGATAAAAAATGCAGATGTTTCTGCTGCCCAACAGAATGAAAACCACTCTTGATCCTGTCAAAAGAACATTTTGAATCAAAGGCCTCCACAGAAGTGGAAGAATGAGTTTTGTGGCTGAGTGCAATGGTGCGGCCTTTTAATCATTAAACCCTTTTATAGCGGTAAAATGAACATCCATTGTCATGGCCACTCCAATGGGGCCATCGGAGCTGCTGAAAAGGGAATGCTTTACGAAGGGCACTAAAACAGGACACAACCAGCCTCGCTACTGGATTTCTAAAGGTAACAACAGCAGTGCATGACAAAGAATGAAAAGACAGCCCAGGTTGGTTTGCTTAAATTACTTTCCTCCCCAAGCCCTCCTTACAAGCTAAACATGCACCAGATATAATGAGCATTAGGACTTCACAGGCTGGCAGTTCCCCTCCTTTGTTTCCTCAGAGTTTTACTGTCTGGTTTAATTTTTTCTGTTCTTTAAGTGAAGGCTCCTTAGGAAAACGGATTGAAATGTTGTTTTATTCTTAATCACTCTCTACAGCTGTAGTAAAGCCATTAGCATTGTGGGAGGAATGATCCTCTGGTCTTGTAGCCACACCACCCCCACCTTCCCAAGTATGCAGGGACAGCAATGCTCTAAGACTGTTTTTCAAATAAAACTTCTCCAGGTCATTTTTAGAAAGCAGACTTAATTTTAATTTGTCAGGCCATGACCCTGGAGTTTTAGTTATATCCCTTCCTTGCTTCTTGCTTCTGCTTTCCTTTAATTTCTCAGTAGAAATGATTCAATAAACTATTTCTCACATCGGTCTAGGAAGAATTGAAAAATTTATTTCCCAAAGTTCATATAAGCCTTGGAAAACCATATTGTCAGGGTTTTTGGAGCAGAACCTGTCAGAGAAAAGTAACCTCATTTCATGGGGAGTTTCATTAGGGTATCTACGTTTTGTTCCAACAGGAAACAAAAGAGAATCAAATCCTTGCTCCTAGGTAATCTGACGGACACCCTGGTACCATGAATCTTGACATTCTGGACCGAGAAAGAAGCCAGAAGAAGATGAAAGCTAAAGATAGCAAGGCTTTCTGGCTCCCAGCCAGCCATCCAAATGAGCTGCTGTGGATCTGAGCACTTTGGGAGCTCTGGCTTTGTAGGAAGAGGAATACCAACTAGTCAGAGACTTCTATAACATCAGCAATTTGCTGAATTTGAATGCTGCACTCTGAACAAACTCTGAAAACATGTCAATGCAGCTGAATCAGCAGAAAGGGATGAAAAATATTTTGATGAACTATTTTAGACTAATTCTTTGCAAATAATTTCTAGGGTAGAAGTGATGTTGAGACCTTTACAGTTTCTGTGCCATTTGGAATGCAAATGTATTTGAAATACTGAATATATTAATCCTTATATCAAATATGAAAAGAAGTGAATAACAAGACTTCTTAGGAGCCCTGGAGGCTGCTGTGTACTAACCACACTGTTTAACTATGAATGCTGTTTATTTTTAGTTAAGGAAGGAAGAAGAAAAAAGTTGCTTGATTACTATGCATAATACAATCTATCTGAGCCATGTATTTCTTATGTAAAGGGCAGAAGCCTGGAGAAAGTCATCAGGAATGTCCATATGAAGATAGTTCATATGAGCTTTATGACTCATCATCTGTGAGGAGGTTTGATGGGACCATTCCCTGGATATATTGCTGCAGGAGTTGTCAGCACACTTCAGCTGGAGCCAGCTCTTCAAAGCTCTGGAGGTGCCTAAAGTGTGCAGAAAAGTGCTTCTTTGCAGACTTGTCACATCGTTTCTATCAACAAAAAAATTCTCAAAGCCACATTTTTAGAGGGACTCAGACTGTTTAGTTAACTCTAGAAGAACTTGTGCAACACAGTGTTTTGCTAGAGAGAAAGTATAAAGCCCTGTATAAGGAAGTAGCACAGTAGAAAAGAAACTGTTCTGTACAGAAGTAGCAAACAAGTGCCATAAAAATGCTTCTTCCCTGGCAGCAATCCAAAGGGATTGACAGACAATTCTGGGTGCAGCTCCTAGGGGCAGTGAGAATCCAGTTGAAAACAGGAGAGGATGGCAGGGTGATAACAGAACTGCTGTGAGGAGTGACCTGCAGGAAGCATTAAAAAGAGCTATTCAGAGACTTTCTTCAGAATTATAGATAAGTTAAAAGTGCAGAAGAGTGCCTCTGTGCCTTAGTATGTTTGGCTTATCATACAGTTCAGGAAAAGGCTTGAACACCTTAAATCACTGATAAAAATTGATTCAGGATCAAACATAACTATTAGATGATAAGAAGATGATGCCTAGCCCAGTTTCTATTCAAAATAATAAAGGTGCATGTGGGCAACATCTTACCCGCAAGGGTAAGGGTGCTATAGTGGACAGAGCTCAATAAACTCTAGCCTCTGGCATGGGCTTTGTAAGGACAGAGTGTGAAGCGGCAACACCTTGGGTTATGTACACTGAAAATTCTGCACTGATGCTGGTCTAGGGCCATGTTTATAAAAGTGAACATCAATTTAAAGTATTTCTAATTTTTCTTGGTTTTTCATGGTAAAATCAAAGTGTTGCAGTTGTCATCTTTCTGTTTTACCTTCTCTGTGCTATCTATAATCTTTTTGCTGCATTTTCAGAAAAATGTTTAAAATTAAAATGACAGCTTTCTATTTTAGCATCAGTAGTTCCTTGCTTCAGAAACTTCTGGGGTGAATCAAGATGGAAAGAGAGCTAACATGAGTATCGTCCAAATTAAATGAATTCAGAGATGTTATTCTGTGACTGCAAGTAGGGAGGATGCTTCCCCTATCCTGACTGAGCTAATGTTCCTGCCTTTGCTGAATCACACCACATGAGCCTTCTGCAGCTGCTAACAAGCAGCAATGCACCAATCCTTTGTTTTGGCTGTGGTTCATCTACCAAGCAGACTAGTGCTTTCAGTCTCCTTCATCCTGACATCACCTTGGTCAGATGGCAAAACAGCCAATGCCAATGGTTGAATCAGGCAGGTGGATCTCCTCGGCTGGAGCTGAAAATGAATAATGCATCTCCCAAGTAACTACAAGTAAGGTAAAACAGAAGTAAAGAAAAAGAGGCAAAAAACTGTAACAAATTACTTCTGCATTCAGCATCCTAAAAGCATTTTCAACAAGACATTTTGATGCTCAGCAGGTCAAGT
>JBCJKH010046189.1:12490-38927 GCA_039877255.1 Loriculus beryllinus | reverse complement strand
GATCAAGCAGTTGGGATGTGATCGCAATTGGAAGGAATCATGTGCGTTATTTTAAAAATGATGATTCTTGATTTACGCCCAACTCATCTTTATCAGAAATGCTCTAGAAAATGTTGTTTAATGTTATGCTTTGAAAGTCAGGTGTCTCAGTTTGGTCACCTAACCAACAGAAGGCACCCCCAGCTCCTGCTGGCTTTGAAAAACACCCTCCCAAGGCTTTGTCAGAGATGCAACAAGTGAGGGTGTTAAGAAAGTCACTTGTTTGTAAACAAAGCATTTTACAATGCCCTGCAAGACATTTTAAGTGAGCCTATGTTGCATAAAGCTCCTGGGGAATCTGTCGCAGAAGCAGCAGCACACAAAACAATGTCACTTCTTCTGCTGCACTTTATTCTGTTGTCATGTTAAAAGCAATGAATTTATTTCCCCCTCTCAGCCCTCCCTCAACTACTGCAGCCCCGCAGTAAATCAAAAAGGTAAACTCTCATTCTTATTGTGCAGGGCTTACTTCCAGGCCTCTACAGTTTCCACAGTAACTAATTAGAAATTTGCATCTCTAAGAGAGAATTATTTAATACTGATGTAAGCCCTTTTATTCTTGGAGCTTGGCCTTTTGCTACTCAACTTCTGGTAGATGTTGGGCCTTAAGGTCATACTGTACAAACTCTGAATGTAGGTGGCCCTAGTCTTGCTTTTTTTATTTTGGATGATTCATATCCTGTGAAGAAAATGTCTTGCCAGGTTTTTGTTGAATGGCATAGATTTGAAAGGCAGCACCCAATTCATTTAGTAGCCATTTGTTTTAAACTGTAACATCTTCGCCATTCCTCATTAGCTAACTCTTGTGTAATTGAGTCATGCATTTTTAGCCTTGTTAAACCAGTGGAGTTAGGTCACACTGATGCACCTTTCCCATTAGTTCCATTTGCTGCCCTGGCTTTCTGTGATTAAGCAGGCCTTTTATTTCACATGGCAGGAATGAAAAGCCTCGAATACTGCAAATGCACAGACATGTGTTTTATAGCTCAGCCATAGGTACTGTAAATCCAAGATACTGTCCCACAGTCTCAGAGAAGATATAAATACTGAGAAAGGAGGAAATGAGGCTGCAAACTGAACAAAAGCCTTCCTTCATGTTCATGCTAGAAAATGGCCCGAAACAGTTTTTGTCCCAGACGAGCAAGTAGCCCTCACACAGCTGTGCTACCTCAAGCTTCAGCTGACTCCAAAAGGCTTTGCGTCAGGCTTGCAGACAGTTTGTCAGCTCAGCAACTTTTCAGCTATTGCACATTTCTACTAATGATCTGTCAAGAAAGAGACACAGCCATCACTATCTCTTTCTAGCATCACACGGATCTTACACATCCTCTCTTGTCCAAGCCTTATACTGCAGTACCTGAAGGAACTTCAGTAGGGCTCATTTTATAACCTTGTAGTCATGTAATTTTTTAATTCTGCAATCTAATATATATCATGTTTAAAACATTACATATATAATCTAGTTGTATGTATATATATATATACAATGCATACACGTACACATACATGTATCTATATATACATATCTAAAAGATTATATAGCACTGTAACAGAAAACGAACAAGTATTCTGGTTTCTTCCCCTTGCAGTTATTTCCAAAGAAGATATCATAACTAAAGAAGAATGACTGCATCAACCAATAACTTTCTGATTCCAAAGTTGAAGATAATCCATTATTGCAACTTAACATAACTTCAATTAATTGAGATTGAAATAAATTAAACTTAAAGAGCACTTCTATTCATAACGCTGTCTGTAATGGAGGAGGTGTTTGAGAGATGCAAGAATTCTGCACTTCTGTAAGTTAATCAAAGACCCATTTTTTTCTTCTTTCTCCAGAGGAATCTTAAATTTAGACACAAACCTGAAACATTAAACATTGCATGCGCATTGTGATCCAAGCTTTGTGAAAGACAGCTGTCGTGGTTTAAGCCCAGCACTGCACCAACTACTAAGGAAAAAAATTACTGCTACTGCTGAAACCAGAACAACAGCCCAAAAACATAATTACAGGCATCCTGGGGGAGAACCCAAATCCATCTCAGTGAATATATAGCTTCAAGAGTCTTGATGCATGAAGAAGTGTCAAAGAGCAGAAATGAAATATTCCTTCTGTGCACAGTTCTATGATGCTGTGATTCTTAAAAAAAATGCCTTGTGCTTCCTGGTATAACCTCATGGTTTGATAGTTTCTTCCTCCATGAGTTTGCCCAGCTGCTTTCTGAACTCTAGTAAAATCCTTACACCCACCCCATCCTTAAATGCATATCAAAGAGATCTCTTTTGAAGATGCTTTCCTATGGTGAGTATTAAGAAATTATATTTACCTGGTATTTATTCTAATCCGTTTCTTCTCACACTGGAAGAAATGCCTAGAGCTTTTACGTTAGATATTCATCATTAATACTATGATTCAGTCCTGTGGTTTTACTGTCTTTTGTCAAAGACTGGGTCTGTATCTAGTATTTATAGGTTAAGATCAGGATTTGTAGCCCCAGTTCTCAAAATCTCATGATTCTTGCTGTGACTAAAGAATTCAATCCAGTTGCCTACACACAAGCATCTAATCCACTTAGGAAGCTTTAGGACATCCTGTCTGGTTGACAACTGCTTCTCCAGAAGGGCCACTGCCTCCTTTTAGGCCTGTGTCAATCTGCCACCCCCTTGTCAGTTCACTGAAGTGCCTCTCAAAGGCAACACTTGTCTGATGATATTTTTAAGAGATTACTAAAGTATGGTATTTTTCTGCAGGATTTGGAAAGCCTTTGCCTGTTGCAGTCTAGGATTCTGCTCTCTCTTCTATCTCTTATGATTGAAAAGTTAAACACACACACAAAACAGTAAGCTAGTCAAAGAAGAAGGATGGGACTGTCTCCCTCAGTTTGTTACAAAAGCAAACAAAACAAGGTGTAGAGTTCACCCAGTTTCCTGTGCCTCATTCTGCAGTGGTAGCAAGCCACATCTGAAAGAGATGTCTTGAAAATGTGTTTTTTATTCTAGTTTAGATAGTAACCCAGGAAAACCAGGAAAAAACAGCACTATTAAGGCTATCAGTTCAAGAGGCTAAATAAGAGCTCTAAGAAACAGAAGTTTTTAATGACATTTGTGACATTTTAAACTACTTGTAAGAAAATAGTCTTCTTTTGGATAATAGAATTTCCTAGTCAAAACCAGAGAGATAAATTTAACAATAGTTCTGAAGTTCATGCTAAGTGCTAAGAACTCTTGTCACTTATGTGACTATGTGAATAGCCAGAACACATCAGTGCTTTCTAGTATTGGTGCCCCAAAAAATCTAACTTAATACATACCTTTAAAATGGAAGGTAACAGTTATAGATACATAAATAAGTATGGAAGAAGACAGGTATATACACCCATGTCTACAAATTTCCTGTTAAACTGGCTTGATAACCGTTCAATAAATTCTTCTGGCTTTTTCAGAATCAAACAAAAGGGCATCTTTGATATGAAGCAGGTCCAGCAAAAAGCCTTCTAGGAAAAGCTTATTACAGGTAGAAACAATTGCTTCTATCTGGTTGGATGCTGAGTACCTCTTTGATTCTGCCCTGGTCATCTGTTTGCTTTCCTAAGAACATTTACTGAAATGGATGTTTCCGCTTTGGCATGTGAAAAAGCGGCATGTGAACAAGTGCTTGCATGGGCAAATGATCACAATTAAGGTCACCCACTGCTCCTCCTCCTCTTAATTTTGGGATGCTTTCTAGAACTCATTCTTTCCTTCTAAAGGACTTGCTTGTACCTATGCACAAATAAATCATACCTTGAAAACTGTCAAAACCAATCAAATTAAACTATTCCCCATGAGACTTTCATGCAGCACTCGCCAGCAACTGAGAACAGGAAGAACTAGGGAATTTCAGTTGTGACTGCATCCAAATCTCAGCCACTCATTCACGGCACAGCCAAAGTGGTGGAGGTCCCATGACATGGGCCATCAGGCTGTCTGCCAATCACCCTTGGTCACAAAGAGGCAGTAAAATGGGTATTTCACATTAAGAACAAGCCACCTCACACAACCCTCTTCCTGGAGACACCTCCATTCAGGCCACCTCATTAGCACCTAGTTGTTGAGAGCACTTAGGCCCTCAGGTAGAAGAGTTGGTGCGGGACAGAGAGGTCCAGCCATCTTTATGTGGCTGGGATTACCCATCAAGGTTCTTAGAGTGAAGCTTGGCAGTGCAGGTGCCTGCACAACGGAGCTGGAAACAGGCTTTACAGTGAAGGGAGAAGGAAATGCATAACTAAGGGCATCTAATTAGATTAGTAGGTTTTTGTGCTTTGGATGTACCATAATCCAATTAATTAAACTATGCTTTAATAGCAGGATCTTTCATGGCATGTATCCCAAGGCACCACATAAAATAATAAAATTAACAGCTCATGTAATTATTATGGAGAGAGAGTTACTACTTTCTAGTTAAGATTTCATGCCTTCCACCATGAGTCTGGTGCTGACCTTGCTGTCACCAGTCCTGTCACAAGAAATCCTGCCATCTCCAGACCTGCATCTCTAAAATGTAGCCAGAAAACAGCTTTATAATGCAGATTTCAAATGTCTCCAGTTGTTTTCATTGAACAACTCTGGCCTGTGACCAGGCAAGCTATCACTAATCACACCACCAGCAAGAATGCTATAAAAAATAATAAGCTCTGTCCATAACAGTGAATACACACCCTTACTTGATTTAATGTTTCCTGAAATGCAGCTTTTTGTAATTACAGAATTCAGAAACTGTTTAGAAACACTGTACAGATGCTTGGGGAAGAATTAATTCGCCATGAAAATCACTTGATAATACTGCAAAGCACTGGATGGTCAGAAAGGAGTTCATTGCCACAGAAGTGGGCCACCTTGATGCAGCTCATCTCAATGCTTGCAGACAGTCCAGCATCAATCTCCACAGTCAGGACAACAGTTTCTTATCTTATTCTAAAAATAGCACATCCAGCATAGAACCTTCAAGGAAATTGTATTGGACTTGCATCCCCTGTGATATTCATATTACATTAATACCAATAATATCAATACATTCTTTTAATAAAATGTGGCACTTGACAAATAATTTTCCATTTTTGGCATCTGTGCATGAAATGTCCTGAAATTCATATCTGCTATCTCTGTATGCCATGGGTTCTAGGAAACCTAGCCTCAATATGAAATGCCTCTGCGCACAGGTGTTGTATAGAAAACTAAGAGGAAGCAATGATGAATTTCTGTTAAGTTAAAAAAGACAACAGAGAATACCATGACAAGTATGAACATTGTGTTGTTTTGGTTTTGTTTTCCCCAGAACTGAATTTAGCTTTAATTTAACTCATGAATGTGCTGACACTTGGAAACTCACATCTGAAACAAAGCAGACATGGCCATGAAAGTTTCCACATTTTGTTTCCCAATTTGTGACCTGAAGGGACTGTTAAAGAAGGCATGTAGAATATTTACCTGTTCCTGTGCCCGCACCACCATTGCCATGTCTGCCACAGCAGCCTGCAGGGATGCGGTGCTTACTCCCACCCATCACTTCACAGGCCAACAGAAGATGTCCAGTTGGTTTTAATGATGGCAGTACTGGGCTGGCTTACAGACTAGGCACTTTATCTCCTCAAATATCCTTCTAATTGGAGCTATATGCCATGAATTAGTATGCTGCCAGGGTGACCTGGCAGCTGATGCTCTGTTCCAGGACATTTTCATACTGGGATAGTACAGGATGGGATCTTTAAGCAGCTTTAACCTGAGAAAACTCTGGTGTAGAGCACTGGAGCCAAAGGCCAATGAGATTTCAGATGTGCCAAGGATGCTGCTCAGTGCATCTCTAAATATTTCAAGAGGTATCAGCCGACATAAGGAGGCCGTTATATAAATTTTCATTATTACATTACAGTTCTGCTTTTCAGATAGTTCAAGTTGTTGCTCTTATTGAAATCCCCAGTATGGTTCACACACATTGCCAGGAATAGCCACCTGAGTGAAAAAACAAAACCAGGAAATCTAAATCTGAAGCCAACTACTGCCTTTTCCCATTTACTTCTTATGAACAACCGATATTTTAACTGATTTGTTTTTTTTTGAAGCAGACATGCCATGCTCCTCTGCTGTAATCTCATATGCCAAGTGTTCCTCCCCAGCCCTGTGTTTTCAGCTGAGTCATGAGCACTTTAACTCAGTGACGGCTATGACCAGCTGCTCCACCTTAACCATCCTTACCCATGTTGTCAGAGGCAACTAAAATGTGCAGTAGTGGAGGGCTGGGAAGCAATTCTCACTAGTTCAGAGCCTGGTGTTTCTGCATCTGGTCAGATGGCTTCTGCAACTTGAATTGTTTGCTATCAAAAAGATCTGTGTGCTTCCTACATCACAGCTGTGACAAACCTTCCTGAGTCTGCTGTACAGCACTGAGAGCTCTTTAAGGTCTGCAGCAATGTCTCTATAAAGTTCAAGATTAAAATAATAATTATAAGAAAGCAAACAAACATCATAATCAGGGGAGAAAAAAACCCAGTCGCCTCCTACTTGCCACTGCATCCCAAAGAAATTATTCTGTTCCTCCTTATAAATAATAGGGGTGTGCAACGTGTCATTCCTATTCAGTGTTTGTGGGTTTTTTGGTGCTTATTGATGCTGCATCTGTTTTGTCAGTGCGTCAGCTAATGGAGAAAGTTAATTGTGTTGGTTGTAAGGCCACCTGTCACACACATGCCTCATTTCCATACTAATAGCCCAACAGTGGCAGGCAGTGTACTCCTCTGCAGTAACATACACAGCCTCTTTGGCAACCTGGGCCAAATGTGCCTATGCAGCAACTGCAGCCCTCTTCTCTGAATGCCTCCAGTGCTGTGGCAACGGAGCCCTGTATTAACCCCCTGCGGGCCTCCCCAGCCTGGAGGGGTTCTTTAAACCCTCAAGCATAACGCTTTAGCATGGGAGGACAGGGGACAAAGCTCTGCTTCCTGGTCAGGTTGGGTGCCTTGTGCCTTCCTTGGCCAGCCGAATATTTTGCTCCCTTTACATCATCAGATTGGGTGCCCATCACCAGCAAAACCTGGCGAGCGCTGTCAGTAGTGATGTTCACATTGGTGGCAAGGGCCGGTTGAAAGCTCATCTTTTTTGTCCCTTCTGTTAAAATTTTGAACAAGTGAGGCAATGAAGATTGGAGCCTGGGAGAGGAAACATGCCTGCGGCTGAGGCAGACACACCGCACTGGGCTGCAGTGGGTCTCAGAAAGACATGGAAACAAATTCACTTTGGTGATAGAGCCAATGCCAGAAAAGCTATAATTAATGAATAATTTATTTTAACATATGGGAAACTATCCTACTCAGCCAAATGGTCATAGGTTTTCCTTCCTTCTTTCTTTCCACTCCTCTTTTCATATAAAAGATTACTCAAGTAAAGGGATTTATTTTGAGCTACCAAGCTTGCCCTTGATCAGTCCATGACTCTTGTCCATGTTTTCCTCCAGTCTGCAAAAATTCCTCATAAACCTCTGACAGACTCTACACTAAAGTCATGCCTCATGAAATGATACCTGGCATCTTGTTGGTGTAAAGGGAAACAGGTCTTTTTGCTTTTTAAATCACTATAGATGAAATTAGAAATGTCATATGCAACTATTTGGCTTGCAAAGGAATGTCCCGTATATTAAGACAAGCAATGAGCCAGCTGCTACTCCTTTGCATCCTCTGTCTGCAAGCATTTTAGATAAAGCAAATACTTCAGGTATAAAGTATCACATAAAGATATAAGCCAGTGATACAGAGAATACTGTGCATGTATCATGGTCAGGAATGGAAGCGCCTGTATCTATCATGCATGAAGGAACTAGACAGAACATCCACTGCTCAGTCCATCTGAGATGAAAAGATGGATAAAAGCCCAGGGAAGAGGCAGAGGTATAGCACAGACTCTCGCCAGGCTGAAAGCAACTGGGTTTCATGTGTAAAACTACATGGTTGCAGGGATTTTCCTCTTCTGTACTGAGCCCCTCCAGCGATGCCTGCAAGCATCTGTTTGGTAGCTGCTGGGGGTGGCCAGCTCACCTGTGGGAGGGGGTTTGGGCACCTCTGGCCAGCCTCTGTGCAGACAGCAGGAAGATTTGAGCAAGCACTCAGCCACTGTGGGAGCATTCTTGGCATCAGGAATGGAGGGGTACCAAAGAGCTCATCCCAGATCTCAGGCCAGACTGGCCCCATATCATCAATGTTGTCTAAATAATGAAGGGATGAAAGATGATCCATTGCACATCATACCTGGTGTTGACACTTTTTGAGCTAAACCCACACGAACATACGGTTTGTTTAAATTATGGGTTATTATTTTCACTTTCTTTAGGATTTTCAGCTCAGTCATTCACATTTTCTGATTTCCCACAGTGACTATGCAGGTCAGAATCCTTCTCTTACTGAAGCAAGATGTTTCACAAGCATAGAAATTTCCAGATGAAGTGCAAGCAAAACAGCAGCTAGGAGGAAAGCTGACTACACTACCCTATACATTACCAGACCCATTCTATGAAATAAAACAATGGGATTACTTCTAGAAATTCTGCAGAAGAACCAAACTGTTGTACATAAAAACAAAGAAACAAAAAAACAAATAAATAAATAAATAAATAAATAAATAAATAAATAAAACCCCATGTCTGCACATTTTTCTTGCTGGCTTGTCTTACACACTATGCAGTCAGATCACCCTGCTTATTAAACAGTCCTGCTGGTTAGTCTGAGAGAGTGTGTGCCATAAAATGGGCAGTCCTTCAGGCTGATGTGTCTCAGTTTTATGGAGACTATGGCTAGTTTTATGGAGAACAGTACTTCAATGCATTTTGGTGTTGAGGTTTGTTTGTTTGTTTTATGTGGATTGGCTGAGTTAAAACATCAACCAAACATTTACAAATACTAGAGCTTTATAACCTGTTCATCTATGGGACACAGGCTATCTCTTCAGACTGTGTACAGACTAATAGTTTGCATTTGGCTGAAGCAAGAGGTTTATTCTATAAAAAAACCAGATACTGGCAGTGCTGCACAAACTGTGAAAAATCTGTGTCTGCCCAGATTGCTTTGGAGTGTATATGGACACATGGAGTCATGCTGCTGAGGAGATGAGCTTCCCATTCTCCCTGCTTCAGCAGAACAGAGCTACCCTACACTCTGAGTAGGTCTGAGGAATTTATCTTCTAAGTCTTCTACCTTCTCCCTGTGTGGCTGTTATTTTCTTCCCTACGGAAAGGGAATAAAACCTGTACCTCCTGTATCTGTGCACATGCTTTTACCACCTCACAGCTACACAGGAACATGAAGAACTGATATCATGCTGCCTCCTGCAGCATTAAGCTGCAGAAGGTGTGTAGCACAGGCAAGAGCCACACAGTAATTTCCAGTAGATGCCCAGCCTCAGACCCTATCTGCTCTACAGCCCAGACATAGCCACGAAGATTATCAGAGCTTCGAAGCCAGACACACAAGAATCTTTTAACATAAACACAGCCTCCAGCAGGCTAAAATTTTCAGAGAAATCTTTTTCCAGCAGAGTACAACCTTAGACATGGGACATCCTCAGCTTCTGACATGAAACTACAGGTTACAAATGGCACCAACAGTATGGCCAGCCTTTCTGTGAGACTGGTACTTTGATTCCTTGTTTAAACCTTGCGTCTATTGAGATCACAGTGGTAGCACTTCGACCAAACTACAGGATTCAGTTTCCCACCCACATTCTTAAGCCTTTCACGTCAAAAGCTCTCCAGCATGAAGTCCGGCTCTTTCTAGATGTGTGCTTTGGCAGAAATAGCTTTATTTTATACACATGTGCATTTATATATGTGTGTATATATACACACATATATATTAAAGTAATTTATACATGTCTATAAATAGTTAATATACAGTATATTTATAAACACTGAAAACAAATATTGTTTCTAGAAAAGGTAAAAGAATTATTTTTGCAAAACGTAGTGGTCTAAACAAAACCAGCACACTTTTTCAACTCTTCTGTTTTCTTGAGAGCAAAGCTAAAGTTGAAAACCTGAGTTTGAGCTTAGTAGAATTTCTTCCCTCTTCCACCAAATAATATTTACTCTTGCTGTTACTTTCTTTCCACAAAACTATATACATGTGTCTGAGCCAACACAGTAGGTGACATGATGCTTACATACACATCCACCATACTGCAGGCTGTGTTTTCTTCACAGACTTCCTTGAGATGTGTGATTGCATATATAACCTGGCTCCACACAGTGTCAGTATTGTTCCAGCCCTTTTTTTTCCCCACATGAGTTTTTATGCTCAGCATATCTTGGCATTGTGAACTCAAGGCTTTCTAAAGAAGGGCTCAATTTACCCCTGATTTACCCCTATAAATCAGCTAATAAACTATTGTCAGTACTGGTGTTGTTACAATTCATGGTGACAAAGGGGACGGAATACGCTGGTACAGACAGAGGCATTCCAGCATTGAGGATTAAAATGAGCAGGACTCTCCATATTTTGAGGACGCAGGGGGATAGTATAAAGAAGAAAAACCTACATGGCAAATTCTACATGCATGATTTCCACTGCTGCTTCACTCTAATACCTGCTACCAGTGACCAGCCAGACAAGCTAAAAGAAACAACTTGCTTGTAACGCAGACACTCTACCTCCAGTTACTATCTTTCTTTAAACTGTTTCTCTTTCTCTGCATGTTCACTCCTTTACATTGCTATTTCCACAGGTCAGTGTACACAGTCAGAAGTCTCTTGAAGGCACCATTTTGGAACAGGTGGAAACAAAACTTTAATTTTCTTGTACAAAGTACCTGCAACAAAGATTAGATTGAAGGCGATCTAATGATGTGATTTTCCTCTCTACCATGGAAGCAAGAGAATGGAGCTTCAAACCTGTCCTCTCCCATCAAACCACCTCTCTCCTGTCTACCCTCCCGAGTGACATCTGCATAGGAAGAGAAGCCATTTCTACCAGAAAAAAGTGAGGAGGAGCCTGAACCTTAAGGATCAGGGATGCAATTAGGATTTTCTTCTTATTCTGAACCTGTTGTGCTCATGGGGCACCACAGTCAGATGCAATCCCTTAACCAGGGCTCATAGTCATGATATTGTGGTTTTTTAATGATGATGAAGGGCTCCTTTCAGCTGCTTTTAATGACAAAAGGAAGTCCAAACTATTCAGACAGTGTCTGAGGCCTTAATTACATCCTTTCCCTCGTCACATTTTCCCAAAGAAAAATTTCCTAGTGGCACAGAAGGCAAGCAAAACCAAAGTGTGTGATTAACATTTGATGAGTTAAATTTTTCTCCTGGGGAATCCTTATCTAGAAATGCTATAGTTGCTTTAGGTAAACCTAGTAATAAAGCAATCATCTAATTGCTCAGCCAGCTGTACCAGGAAGGACCTGCTAGGTGGTCCTCGGAGCTGTGTCATTAGCAATCAAACAAGAAGAACCAGCCTGGTACTTCCTCTTCTTTAAGCTGAGCAGGGAAGGCTCAGTTGGGAAAGATGTCTCAGCCAAAGGAAGTGTCAGCCTCTTTTAACACTACATAATGCAGCTCGGGTGCCTGCCAAATCGTAATATGCTGGAACAGACGGAGACAGAGTACTGTGGGAAGTGCTGTGCAAGCTGCCTATGGGTGCAGCACCTAAACGAGAAACTTGCCCGTACTGTCAGGAAATCCTTTGCAATGGCTGGGAGAGAGAATGTTTTGCTTATCTTTTCTGCTTTATTCTTGCCTCCCTCCTCCCCCCCACACACTGCCTCCACTTCTCAAGCCCTTGGCTCTTGGCAGCCAGCCTAGCCCAATGAAGCATCACAGGGTCCTGATGTTACAATATTGCATTTGTTCAGTGAGTAGCAGAAGGAAGATAAGTGTGTGCCTGTTTATGTAAGTGTAATATTGATTGTGTTAAAGTAAACATAGGCTGGTGATAACACTATAAAAAAAAATCTGGGGTTAATAATCAGTGCCAACAGCAGCTTGGTTGGGTTATTCAACCTCCTATTACAAACCTTAAGGCAACCTCTGATTTCTTAGTGTCAGGGTGACCCTACTCTGAAGGCAGCACATCCTCTGCCACTCACCCCTGCTTTCCAAAGCATTTCTTTCCTGAAGCAGCAAGGACTAGTCACTGCCATGGGAAGGAGAGATGAGACGGATGGAACTCAGGTCTGCTTAAGCAGGTAATCTTTGTGTCCCGACACAGATGCTCTAAGCCTACAGTATTGTTGCAGTTTGGTGTCCACATCCACTTTTCAGGTATTTGTATAGTCTGAGGCAATATCTTAGAAAAATATTATATTACACCTTACTAAATCAGAAGTACAAACATCAGCCTTTTCATTGCCAGAAACATTTAGAGACTTCCATGCTACAGTCTAGTGCACAATCCAGGTGCCACGCTTCAGAGCAGTTTGCATAATACTTTGCACCACGCCCAGACACTTTAATCAGTAAGAAGAGTTGGGATTTCATAATAAATACCATTTGTCACAAAGCTGTAACTTTACTCATGTTACACTCATAATAGTAGAAGACCGAGCACAAAAGCAAACAAACTTCATTACACTTTTGTCAGGGACTACATGCTGACTGTGTCCTGTTTCAGAGTGGTAATTTCTTGCTGATGGATATACAGTAATGCTACAGCCATAATGATGTTATACAATGCTATGATTACATGATTGACTTAGAGACTTCTTTCTGAGACAAAGCTTTTCTGACAGTTACACCAACCACTTAAGAATAAGAGCCTGACTCCTAGCAAACATGACAACATTATGGTGGATAAAACAAGAGGTAAATTAACTTTTCTTTCTTATATAGCATAATGGTTAGATAGCTGTCAGATGAGACAGCATTGCACTGGGCATGGACAACAGATGCAAGAAACGTCCTCCTTTCCCTGAAAACATGAGCCTTTACTAAAAGTGGATTTGGGCTTATGAATTAATTAAAAGGTCACCATGAGTGATCAGTTTGTGTGAGACCTTCCTCTCAAAATAGAAGTTTTTAAAACCATATTCTAAAGTGTTTAAGCCATAACTTTCATGTGCACAGGAACACTTAGTGCCAGGCAAAGCCAAGCTCTATATGTTGCTTGCCTCTGCTCATTTCTGGGACTAGGTCTTCCCTCAGACCGGAGATAGGCCATCGTGCTTCATCTTTGTCCATCTTCCTCTCCAACAATGTGGACTCTGAACAGGCTGTGGTTCAGATTTATCTGTCCATGGTGGAGACCCATCTGCATTTCAAATAACTTCTACTCACTCAAAGTTCCAGGGGTCAAATTCTTTTCTTCTCCATGACCATGCAGCTGAAACATAACCAACACTAGCAACAGAGCCATCTTGCCACCAGACAAGACCCCAGCGCAGAAACTTTCCTCCCCCCAAAATGGTCATTGCTGATCAGAATGGCAAGGTCGGATGTGTGGGGCCAAACTCACTGCTTTGCCTTTGCCTGGTCCAGGGGCAACATCATAGCAACACTTCCTTCTCACTTTTTCCTTTCCTCCATTCGCACAACAGTTTTCTCAGCCCTGGAACTGCATCCAGTTCCCCAAGTGTGAAAGGAGAAGGAGTTGATCTGCTGTTCATCTTGCAGGCTCCAATACATGCATATCTTGGGGCACCCCTGAAGGCAAAATGACATCTGCATGCTCAATGCTATAGAACAAGAACACAATGCTTTAAAGCCTCTCAGAAAATCTACAGGACAGTTAATATGATTTAAGCCTATATTTAAATTTTATGAGACTCATTTTCAAGGCTAATAACCCAGTTTACTGTGCACAATATCAAATGCAAATTTTATTACTGACTTGGTAAAAACCAAGACGATATTCATTAGCATATCTCAGCGTATCACCCTTTTTAGCCAAAAGGTGCACCAGGAGTAACAGTGGGAGTTTTTATATGTGCTGTAAATTACAGTTACTATCTCATTAGATAAACACATTTAAAATCAGGTTATCATTCACTTATATATCAAAAAGTTGTTTGTTCAATTGCACTGAGTCTCGTATTACAACATATGGTACATGAAATTCTTAGACTAATAAAATTTCAAGGTACAGGGAGCTGGTGTCTTGCAAAAAAACTGTTTCTGCTCAACGAATGGCTCAATGCAATCTGTAATTACTCTGAAACAATTATGCAGCAGGCTGTTTTGTACTTAATAGTATTTACATCCTTGGCTTTATTAGCAACAAAATCTAAGTGGAACTTGTGAAAAAGAAATTAATTTTTCCTCTAAAAGATGTAAACTTTTAAGTTAAATATCCAGCAGATTGTGGAAATCTAATAGATATGCAATAGCCTCTAATGTAACTTATTTTTCATGGAAACGTTTCATTATTCTTTCAGATACCCATGGCAGATTTTCTTGTCTGCACTCAAGTAATTCTTCAGCGGAGTTCCCCTGGCCTTTCTCCACTCTGGCCAAGTTTAGTTTTTTTGTTCAATGCATGCACTATGGCTTTGCCATCTCCTGAGATGGTTACATAACTAGTGTCCACATATACGATTTGAAGTCAAATTGGAAATTCCTGCAGTTGTGAAGTTTTGCCTACAAAGTTTAAGTGTGGTTACTGGAATGCTTGAGAGAGTGCAGTCAACATCTAGTACTACTTTGTAGGCTGGCATTTAAGTAAGCAGCTAGGTACACAGTGAAAGGAAGAGAGGCACCTTGTATACAGAGAAACTGTTACACAGGTATGTAACAGATTTGGATCAGACTTTACAGGGGTATGAACTGCTAGAGCTCCAGCAGCTTAAGGAAAATTCAGCCAGTTTGCACCAACATTGGATTGTAACTGACTGGAGTCCTTAATTTCATCTGCCACACTGAGCGTTTCCACACATGCTCCTTCGGGTTTCGTGCTAATGATGGTAACATATAAGTCATCATATATGAAACTATTGTCAAATGTCTTACAACAGCATTCAGCTAGGAGCAAGAAAATATATATTGCTTCATTGCATAGCTTCTGCTGGGCTTAAATGTGTCAGCCAACTTGAGAACAGTTTACACATTTGAGTGTTAGGGTGAGTTTTCTGTCTTGTTTTTAACTGCAAAGAAGATTAAACACTGGTTTTCCTTGTTTATTTGTGATGTCTCATGTTTGCCTACACTGTGAGCTGTCTCCAACACTGAAGGAAGGAGGAGAGTTGAGTATTTTATACAGACACCCTTTCTCCTGCCAGCCAACCCTGCACACCAGTGCAGCAATAGTGGAGCCCAAGTTGTATAACCATTGTCAGTATAAGTTGTTCCCATCCTGCTCACTACTGCTAACTTCAGGAGGACTCCAGCCATACAGCACTGCAGCCTTTCAGTTTCCGTTGTACTAACATGTTTTTAAATATTGTAACTAAGATCCCCACCTTTGAGTGCAGCTTTATCTATCTGCCTCTTTTGCCATAATGTCATTATTTTTCCTGTTGCTCTAATCTGCAGTGAACTGCAGTGAATTTATTGCCAAAGCCCTTACCAGATCACACTCATGGTGCCAGCTGTACGATCAGTGTATACAAAACATTATGTTTTGTATACACTAATCGTGTACAATACACTTGATTAGTGTATACAAAACATTAGTGTATACAAAACTCTGTTACTCTAGCAGAGTTTGTTAGAGTAACAACATGATAAAACTTCAAGAAAAATCCTCATCCTCTCAGCAAGGGAATATCTCCCATCGCTGCTTTCCAAGGATCTTTAATGAGAGGTTCTTATAAGCAAAAGCTTATGCAAAGCCTCACAGCCTTCCTGGCCAGTTCTGGTAAAAGCTGTGTAGGTTGTTACTAAGTACACCCTCCTGGCTGCAAAATCCACCTTTAAATTTTGCAACAAGAAGCAGGCATAACCTGATTTCACCCCTGCCACTCCAAGGTGTATGGAATAAAATCACAATTACATTGTGGAGCAACACTAAAAAAACCCAACAGGCTGTGTGTGGAAACTAAATCCCTGAACATGACAAATGCAATCTGTTCCCACTCAGCTCACTAACAATTCTCCCGTAAAGGTTACTTTCCCTAGCCAGGGGTGGGACTCTCTTATAGCTCCCCACTCCTACCACTGTGATTTGTAGTGGGGGCTGGGGCTGCTACAGCACTTTCTAATGAAGAAGGGGACAAACCTTGCTGCTATCTGTGCCTTTGGGATTTCAAGCACATATGGGCTTCTCTAAAGCTACCTTCAAGCTACTTCCAGCCTGTAAGATTTCTTACATTCTTGTAGAGCAACACAGCTTTTTTACTTTGTATTCATACAGCACCTAGCAAAAGGAGTGCTGTCTCTAACAAGGTCTCCTAGGTCTTGCTGCAAAGTAAGTAATGTTAATAGCACTGGATGAATTTAATCCCTGACACAAGTGATAAATTGATTTTACCTAAATTTCATTCAGTAAATATGACCCCATCAAGCTATGCCTGCCCATAACAATGATGGGAGAAGTGAGATTTGGAGAATGCATCCATTAAAAATGAGCACCTCTGGCCATGGGCAATATGGCCAAGCAAATATTAGCAAGGTTGGATGCAGCCACATTTAGGTGGGGAAAGGTTCACAGCCATGTGAATTGGGTTTAGCACACTGGGCTGTGCTCATGGAGGATAAAAATCCCTGGTTATTTGCATTAAGAATAGAAGTAGCATGATGTTTGAAGACCCTTCATAGATAGCTTCTCTGGCAATACCAAATACCTGCTGCACTCTTCCAGCCTTTTTGACTTGATTTTGCAAAGCTCTCACAAAATAAAATAAATAATAATAAAAAGCAGATGTTTTCCAGACGCTGCACACATTTTTGGTATCCTTGGCAAGTTTAGCGCAGGAGCAAGCCTTCTAGGATGGACCAAGGATGTTACATTGACTCAGGTGGGCTGTTAACAGCTAACAGGTCCACACACCCTCAGCTGCCTGCAGGTTGCCTCACCAGTTCAGCAGACATCCCATCCTGCTCCTGTGCCCAGCAGCCCAGTGACAGTCACAACTCCGGGACCAGCCCTCCCAGCGGTGGATGCTGCATGCTTCCCAGCCGATCAGCTTGCAGTAGGGAAGGGGCTGTTTTCAAATCAGGAGCTGTGGTTTTACCTGTGCAGGGAGGTGAAGGAAGTTGTCACTCACTGCACTTCAACACTGCTGTGCTCCCTGCAGGCTATCCCACTGCCACTACTGTGGGGAGGAAACAATCCCCTTTTGGGGATGCTTTGTTTGTTTTGTGGTTTGTTTTGGTTTCTTTATTTATTTTTTTTTTTTTAAGAACAGCAACTTCAATAAAGTCATAGCAGTAGAGCTGAGCCTGGCTAAACTGGTAACTCCACCAGCTTCCCATCTTTCTTTCCAAAGCTGCAAAGACTAAACCAAGCAGTGCCATCTATTGACTACACCAACAGATGCCTGCCAGTGTCTGGTTAACAGATACCACACACCCCAGTGCCACCTCATCTCGCAGGGTGTCCTTCCTTGCCCCTGCTGCAGGCCATAGCCCTGGTCCCCCCAGGTGGGATCAGGGGGATGCAGGGGCAGAGCTCCCCTGCCCTTCCCACCCAGCCTTCCCCAGTCCTCTTCCCTTCATGTCTTTCTTGCTATCCATCACTGCTCTGCCTCTCTGTCACTCTGCCACCATGGCTGTCACCAGATTGTGACTAAGCTAGAGAAAAATGAGCCATTTAAGCATGGCAGGCTCTGAGATGTTCAGGAATATGAGACAAATTAAGGAAGTGCGAGAAATTAGGGTGCATAAATCTAAGGGCATTAAATCATTGCACAGCTGCTGTTATTCAGAAGTAAAACAATCTGAGACGTTGCAGTTAGGCCTTTCTCAGCTGGCCCTGCTGGCATCCTCCTCAGCCTCCACATCTTCATCTCAACTTGCAGTTAACTCACCTCACCATGCCTTAGTGTCTTCTTTCAGAAAAAACCCACCTTACCTTTTTGTCTTCATCCCAGCTTACACATGATGCTACTGGGAACTGTGGGAATTCACCTGAGCTAAAATTCTATCTTCACATGATTTTTGTCACTATTCCCCAGATAGTTGTCTCATCCATAATCCTAACGATAAATCCTTTTCCCTCTGCTGTGGAGGAGGGAAGTCGACAACACTTGACTCCAGATACATGAAGTAATCCAGAGACATCAAACGATGCATTAAAAATATAATGAAGTTTGTGGCTTGCAATGAAATTATTCTTCTTGTCCGTAATTAAAATCCTGCAGTAACTTTGTGAACATAATTATAGTCTACTGCAAACATAACACCAGCATGTAAAAGGAAACAAGGAAACATTTCTGTTGCAATGCTGTACCTAAAAGTTCCATATTTGCACTGATAAAAATGACCAAGAATCTGTTTCTTTTTTTCCCCAATACATACAGGTTGAGTAGTATTGGAGTCTTTGAGTGCTGCCACCAGAATCAGTTACTTGTAATAGTCTGCCCCAGATCACTTGGATATTAAAGATCTGATTTCAGAACAACATACTGATATACACAGATCATCAGACTGGGAAAGATTACTGGATACTATGACCCACTATCCCCTCTTATACAACAACAGCAAGAAAAAGCCTGGAGAAACATTTAGAGATATAACCTACTCACTATTTTGCTGTTGTTATGTTCTGATTTAGAAACTCATGATTATTTCTATTTTCTCAGGTCACTGTAACCCAAGATATTGGTTTTATTTGTATTATTATTATGGCCAGTTCTTAGACAGGGTCCCAGGTTAATGAAATCCATGTGTCACAAGTCGTGTCTCCCACACCATTCTGAGAGGACTTCTCTGTATGGTTAGTACTAAATTTGCCATCTTTCTTTCTGTTACATTTATTACCAACCCAGCCTCATTAAATCTTTCTTCATATTTGCTATTTGCTTATTCTTAAACCAAAACATACTGTTTACAATCTCTGGGATCTGGAAAGCCCCAGACTTTTTGATCTTCCTTTGTAGGTTTTCTTTTAGACTTCTGTTATCCTCAGGGTGGCAGCATGACTAATGGTGTAACACTCTAGCAACCCCTAATAAACTGAGAAAACACACTGGTTTATGCTCAATCTCTTCTTGAAATAGCCACCTTCCTTGCTGCCTTAGAAACAGAAGGATCTGGTAATCACAGCCTAGTCCCCATTTGTGGTCCTTGAAAAAGCACAGCACGCTTTTGGTGTGACTGTGCCAGCATAGCAGTTCAGGCTCTGGAATGACAGAAGTTTTTATTCAGTGTCAACATTGTTTTGTGATAACCTCTAGAATTATACTGCTAATAATTCAAATAGGAAATACTTCTTTTGGCTTGAGGCACTGAAATCGTCTGTGTCTAACCCATTTCACCTGTAAACCTTTGTGCTATTCAACCCATGGTAATAGTTTTCCTGTAACCACCATCACGGAAGCTAACTTTCCTGATGTCCCAAGTTTTCCTGAACAAGGAAGGAAGATTGGCTTTATGCACACTTAAGAAAAGCAAGTGAAACTGTGATGTTATGACATCTTGCTCAAAATGCAAGACTGAAAGATTCAAAGCTATGGTAACTGCAGATGCAGGTGTATTGTATCTTGTAAAAAAGGGATTTGTACATATATTAAAGTTTATTACATGAAGATTACCAAAATGGGACATCTCCCGTTTTTCTAGTGCTGCACAGCATCTGTGACCTGTGACTCACAATTGCTGCAGCAGTGATTTCCAAAGTACTGTTTGGAAATGATTTAATTTAATTTCTAGTTGTCTTTCAAGGTAGTTTAAAGCAAAGAAAAAAGGCAACCTGACATGATGACTTCAGAAAACCTGATCCGGACACCAGTTGCACCTTGTAGGTAATATTTTTTCACTATACAAACAGTCCTGACACTTTGTGAAAAGCCCTCAATTAGATTAATTAAGATATCTGTCTAACTCCAATTGATCAATAGGTTTCCTCACTCCACTGTCCAATTCTATTTAGACTGATTTTTCTTTGAAGATTCAGGCATAGTAGCTCACCATTTCTCTACTCAAGGTCCTCAAGTCCTGATGCAAGAGTTTCACAGGAGTTACCAAGCAGCAGAGGGAGCCCAGGACCTGAACAATATTCTTGGCTTTTTATGGGATTCAGTGTTTCTTTACAGTTTGCAACAGGAGATATTCATGTCATCACTTCATTTTTGTTGCCATCCTTACAGACATCTCTCTAAGGCAGTGTTTTCTGGGATTCCCTGGTACTCTATTACCATAAACAACTATCAACCTTCCTCTTGGATCCCTTACTGCTATAATCAATTAAGCTGTAACCATGTTGTCAACAGAAGCATCTACTTGCATCAACCCATGGATATCAGTGAACAGAAGGCTTCCCATCAGTGCCATGACTTGAGTGCAGCTGAGTATTTGTACTGAACACCAAATATCACTCAGTTCTTCCATCTCCATCCTGGATCAGAAATTAGATACGTGTAATTTCTTGCAGGCTTCACTACTTTACACTTACCGTTGTGGAAATGTTGAGTTGATAACCAGTAGTGAGTGGTGCCCATGCCTGTTATTAAGGTTAGTTATCCTTCTTATGAGGATCTGGACACTGGCTTGTAGCAACTGAGAAAGAAGCAGAGGCATCATCTTGACTCAGGTGAAGACTAGGTTAATAATTTGCCAAGTAGGAACTTGTCTTGATGAGTGTCTAGAGGGGAGTAGAATGGTCAGTGTCTTCCAAGGACAAAGTGACTAACCTGCCTGGGGCACTTTTCCCCATTGGTAGGAACTGAAGTGCCATGCAAAAGGGCTTACTGGAATGAAAGGGACGAAGTAGAAGTTACTGCTCAGATGGCTTACTCATCATTCTCCTGCCACAGCCTCTCGCCTGTCCTGTGAGGGGCTGCATTTCTGTATGTCCTGACATATTTTAAAATATGAAGGTTAAAAGAGCTCTCTCACTACTTTTATATCACTCCTTCAAAGCCAGACAGACTCACTGCTAGGAAGCACTCCCTTTCTTGTGACCAGTTCCATTGCACTGTAAAGAGAAATGAACCCTTTCAGGAAACATCTGTCACCTGGTGGAAAATACTATGTTAAAAAGTCAAAAAAAGCCCGAAGTTTTGAGGAATTCCCATCTATACCTGCCAAGGTTTTATTCTCAAAACACCAGCTATGCAAGATATTTACTTTGGCACACCCTGTAAAAAGCAGACTGTATGGCAAAACAAAACTGGAATTAGCTTCCTGTGCTGGGTTCAGAAATGTTTCAGCTTCATGTGGTGTCTGAGGTTTGAAAAAGGACAGCTCTCATTGACTGTTCTTATTTTAGGAAAGAACTTGTTTGATGGTTGAAATCCATGTTCATGTCTATACATAGTTCCCAACAATATCTGTCTATCTGTATATCTGTCTCTATCTCTCTCCCTGTATCTCTGTCTCTCTCTACCTGTGTATCCCTCCATCCAGCTATCTACCCATCTACCCATTTATCTGCCAACTGTTTATTTCAGCTGCTGTTCTTAATACTTTTTTCATTGAAATAGCCAGGGAGGGGGCAGGGAAAGCTTAGTGATTAAGTGATGAGACAGATCTCTGAGAGCCTAAAGAAGTGGGCACACCATAACTCCATTCAGAGCCCACCTTAGCCTAATGGCAGTGGTGAGGGAAGTCTTCTGAGCTGGATGCTCTTAGGAAAAAGGCCTTAAGGAGAGGTTATGGGAAACCAGAGCTAGTGCTGAAACAACTTCTGCACACTGCTCTGCTTTCTGTAGTTTCTAGGGATTGATCATACTTGGTGGAAGCTCCCCTTATTGTTGGAGGAATTGTACTTACCTCAGCAAACCTACCTCCCTTCCTCCTACCCCACAGGCTTGTCAGTCTAAGAATCACTGCCAGGGAATCCCCATGCTGGTTTTGCTTCCCAGAATCCCTGCGCCAAGGCCTTTTCCACACTAAGGGCAACCAGGTCAAAATTATAATTATTTTTTTTTTAACTGATCTTTATTAACTTTGGCCATAACGCATACTGATGGAATTTCTGAATACCTAAAAACCCTTAGGAGGAACAACAGAATACATTTTTCCCAGTCCCCTATTTTCCCTTCTCCACAAAAGTACTGCAGTCCTAACGAAAGGTATAAAAGATGAAGAATAAGGTAAAAATAAGGTAAAAAAAAGAGAAAGTCCTATTTGACTCTCTAAGACAGTGTTCAAATAGCAAGAGAGTGACTTCAAGCTTAAAACTGCTTTAGTCTGGCACTTCAAACAGCAGTCAGAGGTGGTGCTTCCTTTTAATTTTACTAGCTGCTTTTAAAAACAGAGTTAAAGTTCCCAGAGCTTATTTTGCTGTCACATTTCTGAGGCAGTCCTCCTCTCACTTTGGGATCAGCCCCTCTCACAACTCTCTCACCACACTTGAAACCATGCAAATTCTGCATGTGAAGCACACGCTCAGCTACAAAGACCTCCACCAGCTCCGCAGCACATTTCAGATGCTAGTTGCAAGCGGTGAGGACAGTAATGGCCAGCTAGTGGCACTTGGACTAAAAGCGATGTGCCCTTTGTGGCAGGGTGGAGGATGGCAAGACGCAAGGACTGCAGCTGCTCTCAGTGCAGAGGGGAGGGCAGAGGACGGACCCACGGATGAACAGACACCTGCAGAAAAATACAGTCCACCACAACTGCAGAGGGTGTCTAATTAAGACTCCCCCCTCCCTCCCTGGAAAGCTGTCACTAGGTAAGGAAAACTGTTTAAAACATGTTCATCATTAAAGTGTCCCCCGACAGCAGGATGCAGCAGCAGACTCAGCGACAGAAGGGAGAAGAAGAGAGGCATATGGGCCCCAGCCCCATCCCCTGCTGACAAGCTGCCTCGTTGCAAGCCCCCTTTTCACTGTCGTCCGTGCGCGCAGCAGATTGCAATGGCCCAACTTTCCCATCTGTATCCCAGGCCTATGCCCCTGACAATGTGGCAGCCATGCAGTTTTCATCAGGGCCAGGAGCAGGGAAGGGGGAGGTTGTGGAGAGAGGAGGGGTGGGAGGAGGAGGAGGGGGAGATATTAACAACCAATAATCACAATGCTATCCGTAATGCATCGCCTCCATGAGATTACATGGTATATTTCCAGTGGGGATTAGCTCATCCATCACAGCCCTTTATTGGCCCTTTTTTTGTTGTATAAAGCCCAAACACTGTCGTAAAATTCTAAACCGCTTAATTGCTGTGCTGTAAAAATTTGCATATCAGAGATATGTCATTCCTTCATTAAATGGCGGTAGGCATTTGTTACAAGGTCCTAACAATTGCACAAGAGCACCTCAGATAAAGGTCACTCCTTGGCATTATGCAAAGTTCTCTGCTGAATTCTAATCTGCAGCAATTGCTGGTTTGAATGTATTGCAACTTAATGGATTTTGATTTTGTGCGATTCAAACTCCTTGGGCACACAGACACCTTCTTCTCTCCGATCAGACAAGATAAGCATGTGATGGTGGTGGCACTGTATCTGTTTCTGTGTGGCCTGCAAGCTTGGCTGCTAAAAGATTTCTTCATAAGACACACTATGAACCTTGGAGCAAATTTTCCATGATGGGCATAAATCTAAGGTGATGGCTTAATTTCTTAGATTGATAGCAAGTTCTGTAGAGACTACTGCAGCCATTGCTTTGCCACTTCAAGTATTCATCATTAAAAACAGCCTGAAGTTATCTGCTTATGCATGTATACTAAGAAAAAGGATCATATAACAATGAGCAGCTTCTGAAAGATGTGCTTTGCAAAAGCAAGAACATAGCATTGTCCTGATTTTATACATTCAGAAACTGGCTCTGGAGAGCTGATTTGATGCCGGAGGTACCATGGAGACCCTGATGGCAAGCACTGCTCTCATCAGTCCTAGCAGTCCCCCTCTGCTTCCTCCCCCTTGCTTGCCAAGGACTTAAAGTACCAGCAAGTCTTTAGCATGTGGCCAGGTCTTTGCTTCATACCTTTTCTATTAACTGCAGTAGATATTCTCCAGACATGGTTTCAATCCACGTGACAATTTTGCAGTTTCATCTATATTTAAGAGTATGCTTATTCCTTTCAGCACTGTGCAGCACAGTATCACTAAAAGTCGCACAATGGAAGAGGTGCAGGTCAGATAAGTTTCTCACAAAACCCTGGCATAAAAAATAGGAGAGAACAAGGAGAAACTCTGGGCTCTGTGTTTGTGATACCCTGGCTTCAGCTGGCACGTGCTGAGGTAGTGTGAGTTACTTTGAAGACTGTTCAAGTTACAGAAGGTGCCCATCATGGTGAGGATCCAAAACAATCTGTATTTCTTTTAGTTATTCAGTCTGCTCCTCTTTCTCACAAATCTCTCCCCATCCATAATCATCCATACCTCTACATGGACACAAACTTACCTGTCTCTAGACATCTGAGGCATTGTCATTGCCCACCCTATAAATATGGTCAAATTCAGCCTATGCATACGCTTTTGGACATGAGTAAGTGAGAGATGTCCTCCCCCAAGGGACTGCCATGCTCATTTTCTGTAGCGACTGACAATCTTCTCCAAAGAAGGGAGCACCTCCAAGAAGCACCATATAGTGTTAGCATTGATGTATCTAGCACCCAAGAGGGACAGTGGTATGTGGGCTCCTGCTCCAAACATAGCAGTAAGGTGGAATGTACTTTAAAGCTTTTGAATGCTCACCAGTCCCTCTAAGAGTTCAAACCTGGTCTTTTTTTCCAAGCGAGACAGAGGCAGGTAGGAGGAGAGGAGATGGCCCACAAGGACTTCCAGCTCCAGTCTGTGTGCAGGAGGTCAATATAAGAATCTGCTTAAGCCATGCCAGCCTTTTGAACCTTCCTCAATGTGTGCAGCTAGCCCTGTCCTCTGACTGTCCTCTGACTAAAATGAGTATCTTATGAATATTATTACCCCAGGAGCAAGTGGATGAGCAAGCATGTCACATAACCTGAAACTACTGCAGAAACTCACATGATTTCCTTGACAGAAAGCAAGAGGCAGAGCTGTTAATGTTAATTAACAGCTGTACTGCTGTTAATGGGACCAAACTGATTGCTTTCCTTCAAGGCATCTTGTTTATGTTTGTAACCCAGTCTGGTGACTCCAGGAACTTGGTAACATACCAGATCATCTTGTGAAAATGTCTTCTTCCTATTTCAGCAAGCTGTTTATCTTTTATGATATCTATTTTATGTGTTTGTATCACAGACATTTTTCTTGCTTCTACTAAGTAAATTTTTCAGGTGTGTACCTCTTACCGGTGCTGTAAACACTCATATTTAAAATCAACCTCACATTGTATTTAATCATCACACTATAGTAGTTCTATTATTACTATTATATTTTAATCTGGAAGCTGGTTTATAAACCAGAAAGAATTCTAAAAAGCAACACAAATAACAAAAACATTGTATCTTTGTTTTCCTTTTTAATTAACAAGTGACATCAATGCAAACTTCTTGTCCTACATGTGAACTCAGCCACAGCTGAATCACTTTAATCTGAGCTCTTGATTAAGTTGGCCTCCTACAAAGTAGCTCCACATAGCTTTTCTGAAAGAGATTTCCTGATGCTGATGAAACCCTCTCTCTCTGCAGTGCTGAAGCAACTGCTGGTATGGCTGCAGATCTGCAAAATTATCCACACATGAAGAAATACCTCCAAAAAAGTTACCCCAGATTTTTCAGATACACAGTTCACAGCAGTTGCCTGAAATCTCTCAATCCATTTTATCTGGCACCCACAAGCATGTATGTGCCTTTTTCCCACCTCTATCTCTGCTTTACAGGAGGAGAAGCAGTTTGATCCATGTGATCCATCTAAGGTTTTCCAATGCAATGACAGAGATTTTTTTATTATCTATTACATTGATATAATCTATCATTTTTATCATCTATTGCAACAATAGAGAAGGAAATGGGTCGACTCCAAGGCCATTTCCTTTCTTCCTCTTCCTTTACCCTTTGGAATCTCTCAGCCCTCAGGAGAAAGCTCCCAAAATTATAGGGACAATCTGCAGAGATCAGTGGACACTGGAATGGGGTCTTCAAAGGACAGAACTGCAGAGTGGTTTGCCAGCTGTCCTCTTTGAAGAGCTCATCACCCAGTGACATTTATATCTGCCTTGGAAATATATTTGTTACCACAGCCCATCTCCCAGTCTCTCTTCTCCACAGTCTGTTCAGGCTGTGTGGAGACCTCAGAGCAGCCTTCCAGTATCTGAAGGGGGGTTATAGGGATGCTGGGGAGGGACTCTTCATTAGGGACTGTAGTGATAGGACAAAGGGTAACGTGTTCAAACTTAAACAAGGGAAGTTTATATTGGATATAAGGAAGAAATTCTTTACTGTTAGGGTGGTGAGGCACTGGAATGGGTTGCCCAGGGAAGTTGTGAATG
>JBCJKH010046189.1:0-12390 GCA_039877255.1 Loriculus beryllinus | reverse complement strand
TCCATCCCTGGCAGTGTTCAAGGCCAGGTTGGACAGAGCCTTGGGTGACATGGTTTAGTGTGAGGTGTCCCTGCTCACGGTAGAGGAGTTGGAACTAAGGATCTTAAGGTCCTTTCCAACCCTAACTATTCTATGATTCTATGATTCTGCTTCTTTCTCTCTTTTGCATTCTGCCCATACCAGACCCAGAGGTGTCTTCACTGAGGTTTGAGATAGGGCTAAGTAATCTCTAAATGCAATTTATTTTACCCTTATTGAGCATTATTAATGTTTCTATTAGGACTGAACAAACTATGTAATAATGTGTCCTTTTCTCCTGCTTGATTCATTATTCAAAATTACCCAGACAATAATTTATGTGAATTATTCTGCAATTAATTTGCCATGAGTTGCTTGCAAATACCCGCTGAATAGTATCTGAACTCTCTTGGCTGGTTCCAAAGCTCTGCTGTATGCTTGGGAGTGTGGTCAGACCTTATATCAGCAAATTTTAGGGAATGTCTACAGAAGAATATAGGCTATTTCTATTAAGTTGGTATACAATCCCACGTGAGATCTTTTACTTTGTTTTATAGTATTTTTTTCTGTGTTTTAGCATAAATAATTTTTAATTGAATTAATTAAAATCAATAAAATTTGTGTCACATTAAAATAATTTTTACATGTTTTTTACTGTTTATAATCAAACTGGGAGAAAGCCTTAGTTAGGTTTGGTGAACACTGCAAGTAAGTAAAGCCCTCTGAACCAGGTTTCTGATTTGATAGTTCCATTTTGCGTAATCAGCATTTTTGTTCAACAGCACGTTTCCCATCCTATTTTTGAACATGTGATGTTTTGCATCTGTCCGAAAGGCTTTTGAAATCAGTGAAAAAGTTCCCTTAACATTCACAACATCTGCATCTGCTCAACTTACAGTTGAGTGTCTTATTTGATTTGAAAGGGCAAAAGTATAGCTGATAGAAATTGCCTTCATGCTACTGACTGCAGGTACAGCCCAATTTGCAGCACCTGAGGTGCGAGGCCTCAGGCAGAGGAGCAGCATGGCTGATGTGAATGGCTGGACAGCTGCTTAGTGGTGCAGGATGTTCCTTCAGAGGCCTCATATTAATTTGTGATCAGATCCGTGTTTGTTACATTTTCATTAGTTCCTAGTAAATGTGCCTGAATTAGCTCTTTTTAAAGTCATTGAATACATCTTGAATAAATATGTTGCAATTAGAACTGGCCCTTTCTTAACTTCCTGGAACTATAAACATTAACAAGCCTCATAAA
Source organism: Loriculus beryllinus (assembly GCA_039877255.1). Classification (NCBI taxonomy): domain Eukaryota; kingdom Metazoa; phylum Chordata; class Aves; order Psittaciformes; family Psittacidae; genus Loriculus; species Loriculus beryllinus. Next base: position 11,117 of record JBCJKH010046189.1, on the reverse strand, counting down.
CACATTTACATTTAGACACAAGAACCACTAAAAGCCTTTGGGGATACTGTTCATCCTTTGTGCACAAACATATTCTTGTTATTATTAGCCTGGTAATTAAAAACCTTTTAAGAGTGCTAATTGAAGACTTTGCCATCATAACTTTGTTGTCTTTAAAGCTGCTTGCTTGGTGCATAACTATTGGAAATGCTGGAGAGGGGGCGGGTCAAACAATCCTAGCAAGACTTTGCACAAATGAGTTAGAGTCACTGAGCTAAGAGGCAGGGAAAATAGAAAAGCCTGATGAATTAATAGATTACAGAAAAATGAGCAGGTTATGGGTACTGGAAGAAAGCCTGTCTCATGCTGCTACCTCAGCACCAGCACTGCCAAGCAAGGCCCATTAAACACTTTACGCTGCAAAAGCCATCTTCCCTTGCTCCCTCCCCCTGGCCATTCACTGAAAAGGTCTCACCACAGCAACCTAGGGCACTTTTACCAATAATTAACTGGAACTGAGTTCATTAGGTAAAATAAGACATAAGCAGGCATGGAAAGTAAAGCCAATCCATAACCCATTGAAGCGTAGGGCGGAGTAAAGGCTTGCGTATTATAGCAGTCACCAAGGTGTAGAAATATAATAATAAAGTTCCACAATTGTCTTATTAACATACCAGATTTGATTTGGCTCCATTATATTTCATCGAATAGTTTGCAAAGCACCCAGCATAAAACATCATCATAATTGTAATCATATATTTGGTGATTTAACGTGTACACCATAATGTACCATTAGTTACACAAATAACTAATAATTTGCTAATGACAATATTATGTTAAGTCAGTTTAGGGGCAATTAAAGTGAGTGATATTTACATATGCCTAATGAATCACAGTCCATGGCAGATTAAGGGATTCTAATGAATATTCATCCAGACATTCGCAACCAGCTTCACAGTTTATAAACTGAATTATGGTTGATTTGCCCTTTTAAAAATGAATATGTGAGTATCTTCTGCATGGGAAGAATGAACAATTGGGGTTGATTGTAAAATTTTTTTTAAGCAATGTACTGGTCAGGACACAAAACATTTTTATGCACTCTCATACCCTTGGCTTCTCAGCTCTTTTTATATCACATATCAACATTGATGAACTATCTCCATTTTCATTCCTACCCATGACATGAAATATAGAAATTGTTTTGTGTAGAGTTAAATGCGATAGAAGTTTTATGCAACCTCACTAAGGAAATAATTACACAGGTAGCTTGTTTTCCCCAAGCAGAGCAGACAAACTCTCTCTGCCATATGCTAACAACACTCTTCTTTTAAAGGTAACCCTTAAGGTATGCTCACTTGAGTGACTCATCAAAATATCATTAATTTCAAAGGAAGCTGTATAAGCTTCTCAAAGGATGAAATTAGAGTTATTTTGCTACATTCTATGCCAGAAGTTTCTACTACTATTCATATCAATAATATTGGCAGCAGTAATAACAATAATAGCTCAGAGTATGAGATACAGCTTTATGGTTTGGCTGTCAGATTTCAAAGTGAGCTCAGAGAACTGTGAAGCACTTAAAATGCATATGCAGGGTTTTCCTTGGAAATCCCTCTGAAGTGTTGCTGTGATTCTGAAACAGTCCTTCATGAGGTTGGTCCATGTGTGTGCGCCAAGCTAAATTCTGGGATAGTTTTGCATCATTCAAACTGTGGAAGGTTAAAAAGTGATCTTCATTGCTCTCTTCCAGAAGTTTGGAAGTGAAAGCACTAAGAAACAAACCTGCAGAGGGGGAGCTTGTTTTATTTCATTGAGATCAAGCACAGGAAGTCAGTAACTGCTCTAGCAAGAGACAATCTCCAGTAGGCGGAGAAACATCATTAAGTTACTTGGTTTTTGTTTGCTTAGATTGGAGATTTTGGATTTATCAGTCCTAGCCTCACAAGTGATTTGGGAGTTTGGAGAGTGGAGACATTTCTATCGATGCCTTATGCAGGAACCTGGAAGCTAGAACTCAACATGCCAGTAGACTCACAGAGTGACGTTTCATGAAGGCCTGGCTTGAATCCTGAAAGCAAGAGAAACACACTTTGTTTTATCCAAGTTGTCCTGTGTCCTGTGTCCGGAAATACACAACTACAGCTGGCAAAAATGCTGCTGGGATTCAGTCAGAGGATGCTGTAATTGAAAGGCAAGGTTAAAGAACACGCGGCTGTAATAAATGATTTCACCTCTCTGTTTGCTCTGACCTAATCAGGTCATAGTGTTGGCCAAAAGTCCTGTTTTACATAACACCACAAAAAGTTTGCTGGTTATTTTGCTTATTTTCAGCCACATTTCTTACTGAGAAAAATGGCTTTCATTTTTCAATGAACACCAAAAATACAGCAACAAATACAACATGAACTTTTAGAATTTTTAAATTTGGTAAAAAATACTTAAAAAATTAATAATACTTTACTTAAAACATCAATTATGTTTACATTTCTTCATTAAAGTTACTTTTCAACAGCAGGAATGAAATTCAGTTCATTTTTTGGGTGCTTTTAAATAACAGAGAAGGTACAGTTTCCTCACTTGCCTGTTTCTTTCTTATTTGCATTTCCTTAATACAATGTTTTATAAGACAATGACCAGCTAATACAGCATGAGATGATTACTGTAATCCCTGCACTGACTTTCAGAAGTACTTGGATTTATCACCATTATGCTGGCTTTTTCCAAGGCTTGTCTTCTTCCTTAAACCAGGTCTGTTTCTGAAGTGCTAAAATGACAACTTCAGCTATGCTAATTTCAAAATCCGTGCAACTTCACCTTAAGAAGCTATTTACTGATTTTGTTTAAAGTTTATTGACCTTCTATATGCTAAATCTTCCAGTCTACATCCAATAAGGATACAGGTTATTTTATGATTCCCTCCATATTTCTGTCTTGAAAGGAATTAATCCCGTAATCATTTCCAAGCTCCCAAAGCCCAGACTTCACTGCCACCACACTGCCCTGAGATCATCCTCCTCACACTATTGTTTTAGCTTCAGTGTGCCTGTTTGTTTCACCTCCGCAAGTTTGCTTCCTCATCATGAGTACAGATGCAATTCGTGCCACTCATACTGCAGGCAACTGAGTAATTTCAGAAACTTCCATCCCTTAAATTTAGCAACCCCAACAACCCTTACCTATTGCAACAGTTCATAGCACTGTCATGAATAATTGGATCTGCTACTCAAACACTGACCTCCTGTGAGCTTAAGCAGGCTCTATGCTTGTTTCTAAAAGCATAATCCTTTTACTTTCATTGCTGTCTGTTTTAGAAGTTACCCATTTTTCTCACCTCAAACCCATGGGCTTTTTTCAACTGTTATACTCATAGTTCAAGCATGTTCAAGGAACCAGGGGAGGGATTGGTTCCCAGTTTAGGATTTATTTGCATTACTACGTATTTCTGGATTGAGAGTAGTCCTAAAACACATAGATCCTAACTTTTCATATTAAATACTTCTGTGATCTTTCTGTTGCCACACGCGCTACAGATTATCTCTTCTTGCCAGCCAAAATCTATGGAAATATTTGTGAGAATATTTTCTCTGTTTTGGTATATAGGGTGCAGCCTTATAATTCATGACAGGCATGCCCTGTAGCAATGGCTAACAGCACTTCTTCACTGGAACAGAATCGGGATTTCACTCAAGTTCATTATTGTAATTGACTGTATTAGTAACTGAGTAATAAAAAGGCACAGGCATTTCACAGGGTTACATTTTTTGTGGACGCTGAACACAGAAAAAACGTTCCTTCCCTCAGTAGATTTACTGCATAATAATTCTGTTTGTTTGTTTGTTTAATTTCTTACACATTTAGTAGTCCAGAAAGCCTCAGGGCTTCTTCTTAAAACGCAAATTGCAGTAATTATGGGTCAGATTTAAAAGAAGAAGAATGAGCTTTGCAGAACAGATAAGAGACCAAAAAGCAAGGGATGCTTTTTTACACAAGAACTGCTTAGAAAATAATCAGAATGACTCAACTAGAATAGCACAGGAAAAATGAAGAAAGGTATCTGGGGGCTTCCCTGTCTGATCTTATCCAAAGATAAAATCCCTTCTTTTAACCTTTAATTTGCAAGGGAGCTGTGGAGAAGCACTTAGGTATAACAGTAATGATTGCAATCTACAGTACCCTGTGATAAAATGGGGTCAGAGCAAAGGTTAAACACACACACATGAAAAAAAAAGCAATAGATAAAGTAATCTGTTTGGTGAGTAATTTTTACCTGGGTTGGAAGTGAGTGAAATCTACTCAATTATACTGCTTACCCTTAACTTGCTGAGAGCTCTGTGGCTACTGACTGTGCCCTTATCTTCATTGACCCTTCACAGCCTATTGCAAATCTGGTACCTAATTAGTTGCACACATAAAAAATAGGAACCTATGAGTGCAGTGGTAATCCTGCTCTCCAAACTCTGATGCAGCGAGACATGAAAAGCAACAACTAGAACAAGAAGAAGAGAGCTCATTTGGCTTAACATTGGCACTGAAGACAAACACTGCTTCAACAGGTGCAGTCCTGCAGCCCTCCGTGTCTCCTACAGCAAATGGCAGAACTGATAGGCATTTTATGAACCTCATTCTAACCTGTGTGGAATAATCTTCTCACTAATCTTCTAACTGGTTTCTATCCATCTAGCAACAGCGGTGCTTAAATCTCTTGTTTGCACTTTACTGGCTGCAGATTGTAAATGTTTCATGAGCCGCTGAGCTTGCAGCATTACTATTTTATTAGAATGTTGAATATCTTGTGCTCATTGCTGTCTTACCAGCAAATTTTATCTAAACAAAAATTGCCTCCATACTTCTTGTGAATGACAATTTGGTAGTCTGATGGATGCTCCTGTTTAAGCTTGTTTTGCATCAACAGTTTGAAAATAGCCCCTCTGCCTTGCTGAGATGCAATGGTGCACCTGTGCTATTGACAATAAAAATATATACACATCATGAGTATATCCAATTTGGCTCCTGAAGAAAAAGCAGAGGTCCTGTCAGCCTCTGGTGCCGGTGCTAAGAACACAAGAAAGGTTTTCCTGCCCCCAAAATACAGAAAAGGTCTTCCTAAATTGAGAATTACCCATGGTGTTGTTTCCTCCTTAAAATGGCACCACAGCATTACTGAGTAGATAAACTGGACTGGCTCAGGGTTTAGCCACAAACAGACTGGAATAACATCAAACACTGGCTGCCAAGGCATAAAACCATTCCCTTGGAGCTTCAGTCAGTTCTCACAAGTCATGTGCACCCTTGGTAAGATCTTGTGATGCAGTTAAGCCAACTGAGCAACATTTGGGATTTGATCATGGGATTTGTTCATGGTCTTTGTGGAAACTCCCTTGTAGACCAGGGAGCTGGAACAGTCAAGAGGGAAAAGATAAAGCCACAGAAATGTTCTGGACACACAGCTTCTGTGCAGCCCCACTGTGAAGTCCCACCAGCCATGTGGCTGCTGCAGGAGAGCAGAGGCTAGGATACCCAAGATTTATTCCCGGTGGAATAAATCAGAAATTAGCTCTCTTGGTTATTCCCTCCGTGTGAATTTTGCCAAGGTGAAGAATGAGCAAGGACCAATTCTTTTATCTGGATCATCAAGTTGTGTCTTTATCCACACCTAGGCTCTGCCCCCAGTAGGTGCTGAAATTGCAGACCAGCCCATGTCCCCCTCTGTAGTATGATGGAGGAAGCAGTTTACATAATTTACTATCTCACTTTCTTTGACATGAGGACTGGGAGCAGCTGATTTGGAGAGCTGAGTTTTTAGGATCAGCAAGCTGTAATGAGCTCTGGCACAGCAAAGGGTGCCAGATCATTCTGCCCAATGTCCTGTTCACACAAGCACTCCCACACTGTTAGAATTCCTAGTTCTGCCCAGTGCCAGGAGTTCACTCACCAACACATAGAAAACCCCTGCCCTGGTACTGGTGTTTGCAAACAAGGTAGTTTTCAGGACTTCCATGTTGAGATTAACTGTTAAGGGGTGTAATTTCCTCATTCAGTTCTGGAACAAACAACTGGGATAAAAGAGCTGCATAAACCTGAAAACTAAACTCTGGAAGGATGACGCCATCAAGTGAGCAGCATGGGCAGTAAGCTACCCAACTTGCCAGCATGTCTAACACCCTATCCCCTTGCCCAATATCCTATCTCCTTTCCACAGCAGCCGCAGTCACCCTGTCCATCACAGCTTCCCCAATTAGCCACAAACTAAGCACTTCCATACCTCCTACTTCCTCTTCCCACTACCTTCCTCTCCACTACTCTCAATCGTCTCCATACAAAGCATATCCCCCTCTCCCACTTCTTCCTTCCATGGGACCTGATCACTCACCCCATATCTCTCATTACCCCTTCTGAGCCCCTGCTCCATCAGGGAAACAGCTTCCTCCTGAAAGACTGTAACAAACCTACCCACTGGCACTACAGGCACCAACCAAAAGCATTTGGGCAGGAGCAGGGCCTGCTTTTAGGCAAAGAGTTGGACTATAGTCTGTATGAGCCCCTTAACTCCTACACTCAACATGAAAGCACCTTTTGAGCACCAGCCATTCTCCCAGAAGTCACAGTGAGATGGATATCTACCCCACAGCTCAGGGCCAGGCCAGGCAGTACCAAGAAGAAGTGATTGTTGGGTTTCAAAGCAAAGAAAAGCAAAGCAAACCTGGGTTTCAGGATGTTTCTGGCTCCTGTCTTTTTATGAAAGTCCTTATTCAGCATTAGAAGGAAGCAAATCTGAGATTTGTTACCTAGTTCATACAGCAGTTTCCAGTCTGGTTTTCAAGCAGAAGTTAAAATATGTATGTAAGCAATTGGGAACTTTCAGAATGGAGTTTGTCTGTGATTCACCCAGACCCAGAGCGAGCACCAGGCACACAGACAGTGTGTTCTCACCAGTGACTGACCTGGAGCATTGCCGGTGTATGGAGGCTCACTGCAGAGCTAGGTGGTTTTGGTGTTTTGATGTCAGATGCCATTCACTCAGGGAAGTTGCTGCTCCTTGGGCAGTGTTAGGAAGCAAAGCTGCCACTGCCATCCAGGGCTGAGCATTAATACACCCTGTGAAAGAATGTACTTTGCTACTTTTCCAGCTACTTAAACTGACTCCTCAAATTGTTCCCCAAATCTTCATCTTGTCAAACAACTGACTTGCTTTGCTCCCATCTTTACCCTTAAATGTCCTTGATATCATTGTATGGGGGAACTGTGGTTAGTCTTTCCACTGTTTCACAGTTGGGAGAGAATGGGGACATGATGTTTCCCTCTGCAGAAAATAGAGCCCGAATTCATCAAAGAACCTGAAATTGCCTGAGGGCTGAGCAGCTCCTGTGGCAGCCCTGACATGGGTGACACTTAGTTGGCCAACCTGTAAAAAACAACGAAAATTTACCAGACAGAAGGCAAACACTTCTGTTTCCAGCAACACCAAGGAGCAAACTGCCAGGCACCACAGGAAACCCACTGCTCAGATCCCCACACCCTCACCTGCAACCTACACGTCTCCCCATCCTGCATCTTGAACCCCCAACCAGTGAAATCTGTACCCTTCATCCTGAATCTCTCACCCTGAACCTTGCATCACTCAGCCTGAACCTCTGAACCCCACATTCCTCACACTGCACCCTTCACCCTGCATCTCTCACCCTGAACACCGCATCCCTTACCCCCACCGCACATCCCTCACCCCAAGCCCGCATCCCTCACACTGCACCCGTGAACTCTGCACCCCGAACCCCGCATCCTTTACCGTGCCTCCCGCACCCCTGAACACGGCAACCTTCACCCCGGCACTCTGCGCTCCTGCAGCGCCACCTGGCGGTCCAGGCCTGATGCCGTGTTAAGTTTCGGGGGTAAGGGTGTCCAAGCTGCGGCGGTTTTGTGGGCTAAACTGTGCACCCGGAGAGACAGCTGAGGGTGCACCCTGATTGTCATCCCTGCGGAATACCAGTATGCAGCGAAAAGCACATGTTCACAAAGAAATGCTTGGGTTTTTTTTACTGAAGGCAGAGGGGTCAGACCATTACAGTGCAATAGCCTTTCTCCACTAAAATATTTATGTTCTGCTAAACACAGAAGTTACATAAAGCCAGAACATCCCTTTAAATCTGCTCAGAAATACCATTCTATAAATGCTTTGTTCTTCTGCGGTGGGGGAAAACCCATTTCCACCCACTCCTCAGACAAAACCCCAGCAAAAGAAAAACTGCTAAGGGCGGTCTTCAAGGAAGTGCTTCCAGCTGCTGTTGTCTTTATTAAAAGAAGTAAAGAAACAAAAAAAGGTCTTTCCAGCTCCTGGGAGAATCTTCAGCTATTAAAACCACATACCCATTTAGCTCCCAAAAGAAGTCTTTCATAATTGCAAGTAAAGCCCACAGCTGAACCAACATCTTATTGCTTCTACCCAGTCAGACTGCATCACTGTAAAACTGACTCCTAAGTGTTACTTTATGGCTGAGGTTACAAAGGAGTTTGGTGAGTGCAATAACAAACTCTGCTGGAATTCCCAGGTCCCTCTTTTCTGCACACTGAACAGGAAAGTTAAGAAATAAGGATCAAGTCCTTAGAAACTGCACAGCATATGGGAGACTAGACAGCCAAGAGGCCAGTTCTAGGTGTGCAAAAAGATATCACAGAATCATATGATATGGTGTAGCTTAGTTTGCAAGTAGCATGCCTGCACAGAGCTCTCCGACTGTAGACATGATTTCCTACAAAGACCTGCTGCTACTTGCTGGATGCTGGACAAGGTCATGTAGACCTATCTGGTTTGAGAGATTCTCTCTGCAGCAATGTCTTAGAGCAGGATCCAGCCAGCACAGCTATTCTGGTATTCCATGCACACAAGGAAGAATAGTACTGCTGTTAACTCCCTGAGAGGGAAGAAGGCAAGGTGGTGAGAAACAGAGCTCCACAGATGCTGGACCCATCTTCCACAAGATGAATGTCCTTTTACCATCAGAGGAGTGTGAACTCAGTTGAGTGGCTTACAGTGGTAAAACACAAGATAATCTGATTCACAGTGTGCAGTTTTCTGGATGAAACCCTGCAGTTCTTGGCCAGTCTGGGACCCCTGGTGAGAAGGGTGAATCCTCACTCTCAGCACTTGCTTGTACCCTTCCACAAGTCCCTGTGTCACTCGTACCAAGGCAGCAGGGTCTCAGCAGACATCACACCTTTACAATTGCCTAGAGAAACCTGGAATCAAGTGTAGTCATTCTCTTTTGTCACCCTCTCTGAGTGACATCGTTTTAAGGAAGTACCACCTAGAATAAAAATACAACCTCTCACTCAGAAACAATAACTACAGCTGTCAGGGCTGAATTTACGAGGTTTATGTGGTATGTCCAAGGTGTGAAGTGGTGATCCAAATGTATCTTTCTCCTCATCCACTTGCCCTCATACACCTTTCTCCTTGACTCTCATTCAAGGCACTAACTTGCTTAAACCTAAGTTCACACGCTCCTGCAGGGTGACCTCTCTAAGACTATTTCCTTGGCACACTCCCAGGCCTTGGAGGCTCAGCAGGATGGCCACACACTGCAGCTTAATTCAGGCTCCCTTTCTCACAGCCAGAGGGACCTGAAGCCTGGAGAAATGAGCTGAGAGGAGGCTCATGAAGGTCAGCATAGACTGCAAAGCCGTCCTCCTAAGGAGGAACAACCCCTCACACAGATGAAAACCATTCAGTGCCAGGGAAGAGGGCAAACTCTAGACAGGCACCTGCTTGTGGTTAGAGCAACTCAGTGAGTAGACGATCCAGCTGGGGAGCAGCATGCTGTAGAACAATTACGTAAAAGACTGTTGCCCTTCAGGCATTTCCAGGCTTCAGGAAGGCACCTAAATAGGCAATATGTTGCCAATGTGCTCAATACATACAGCAGGTAAGAAAAAAATCAGAGGGATGCTATCCAGTACACAGGCCACTTTCTGCTCCACCTTCTGAAGCCTAGTTGCTGTAGAGATGCATAGCTCTCTAGGGCTGGTGCTGGGTATTGACCACCCTTCCTAGGCTTTTTCCTGGACTCAGGATACAACAACCATCCACCCTTTCTTAAGAACTTTCTTACTTGCCATGTGTGAGAAGGGTGCTGTGGTCCCCAAGGCTGCTCAAAGCAGCATGCCTGTTTCCTTTGTCTGCAGAAATACATCGGATACCACATGCATGTACAGTCCCACTCTCTCTAGGGCTCCAAGATATTCCTTGCCATAAGTGCTGGAGACTGAGGTTAGTGAGGATGGGCTGAGTGCCATGTTTCCTGGGGAGGCTCAGAGTGTGTGTGTGTGTGTGTGTGTGTGTGTACTCCATCCCACTCTCAACCCAAAACTTCCTCCACCAGGAGCTGCTGAGGTGGTTTTACACTGCCTCTCTCTACCTGTGCTATGAAATCCAGCAGCTGAACCTCCCTTCTAGCCCTGGCTCACTTGCACGAGTTGGTGGATCTGCCAACCCAGTGACCGAGGCTTGCCAGGCCCCACCATCTCCCTCTTTCATATGAGGTAGTTGACCTGAAAACAGCAAGGAAGGTGTCAGAAACAGACCTCAGCTGTGGCCCTGCAGTGCTTTGTCCACCCCCGGCATTGCACATGTACAGGACTCAAGTAACCTAGCCCAGTGGCACCACTCTCTTCATCCCAGACACCTCTCTATGAGGAGGAGAGCATAACTAACAGCATGGATTAACACTGTGGCTGATAGGCAAAGCATCTTCCTATAGATGGCTTTGCTTGGCAGGGCCTTATAGCTTCTGGGATGTTGCTGGACTTTGCACCTTTCATGAGGCAGCAAGAGCATTAGCAGGAATCATAGACTTATAGCATTATAGAATAGTTAGGGTTGGAAAAGAGCTTAAGATCATCTAGTTCCAACCCCCCTGCCAGGGGACACCTCACACTAAACCATGTCACCTAAGGCTCTGTCCAACCTGGCCTTGAAACACCAGGGATGGAGCATTCACAACTTCCTTGGGCAACCCATTCCAGTGCCTCACCACCCTTATAGTAAAGAGCTTCCCCCTTATATCAAATCTAAACTTCCCTTGTTTAAGTTTTAACCCATTACCCCTTGTCCTATCACTACAGTCCCTAATGAAGAGTCCCTC
>JBCJKH010046188.1:0-20501 GCA_039877255.1 Loriculus beryllinus | reverse complement strand
TTCAGACGTGGGCTTTTCCGATCTCCCCCCACCCCCCCCCCCCCCCCAATTATAAAGGAATTATAAAGCACTGAAACAAGCTTTCGGGCAATACTACCTTAACTCTTTTCAAAATCCCATTTTAAGAGAGTAGAAAGACCGCATTAAAAACAAGATGGGGGGGGGAGGAGGATAGAAGGGGAGAGGGAAGAGATGGGAAGAAAAGGAGAGGGAAAGGGCAGAAGGGAAAGTGCAGAAGGGAAAGGGAGAGAACTGTGCCCTGAAACACAAGGAAGGATAATCATATGCAATAAGCCATAAAATAGTCTGTTAAACATTACCTTCCGAGATAGCAATGTTTAGCACTGAGACGCAACACAAAATACACACCACCAAAACCTCATTTTCCATTGTTGGGTTACTTATTTTTATATATGAAAGTGTTTTACTGTAAGCTCTTGCATAGCACAAAACAGCATGAACAAAGTCTATTTTAGGAAGCTTTCTCAAACGTTTAAGAACTTAAGCAGGTAATTAAGACTTTCAATCACAGTTTTTCCATTCAATGCAACATTTCTGAATGTCAAGCATGCAGACTATGCCAGGCCTGACATTCTGCACTTTCATGATCCCAAACCAGCCAAGCTGAAGCTATCTTTGCACCAGCTGAAACTCAGGACCCACTGTGCTGCTTAAAGTGCATGCAGCTTTGACTTAGTGACTCCCAGCCCCAAACTGGCAGAGAACAGTGCTGAAGGCCACTGCTGATTGTGAGTGTGTTCAGAAGTACCTTCATTTTACCCTTCTTTTCACTAAGGTACACAGATACCCCCAAATATCACTTGATCCACAAGTATATTTTGTGATGATGAGCTTTTTTACACTTAGCGAGACAGGTGACTGCTCATAGTTTAAAAGAAGGATCACAAGTTTCTAAGTTTACCAGCGGTTTTAAAGATAAGGAGATGCCTGCTGTTGTTTCACTACTCTGTTAATTGATTTTAGAGTTTCCCGTAGTTCTCAGCATTAAAAGCTACTGCCAGTATGTATGTGATAAAGCCAATTTTGTAATATACTGAATCACGTACTGCCCTACCACTATCAGCATAAAAAAGCAAACAGGTACAGCCAGTACAACAAAAGCGGTATTACCATAAAACATGAGCTGACTTACACAGTGGGGCAACTATTTTTCTCCTCTATTTATGTATTTACTTTTATAAACACAAATGGAAGAAAGAAACAGTACTGTATATCAAATGAATCCAAAGCACAAGATGACTTTCCCTGGATTTCAAAGCTCCCAGACAAGAGAAGAGAAACTAAACTCAAACCAAATCATTCAGCTGTCAGTTGGTCTGGCTTATTTTGGTCTGAAATGCTGAACTATCTCTGTGAAACATCACTGCAATGTATCACCCAGAGAGACAAACAGATTCCATCTGCTCCTCATAAATACAATTTCAAGGCACATTTTACCAAGCCTGTTAACTTTATTCTCATTAAGGCACAATGTAAAGCGAGCTTCAGATTTTGGCAGGTCAGAACACTGTGGGTAACACAAGATAAACCCTGACAACTCTGCTCAGAACTACTTCACCTTCCTTATAAAAACAGGTATATGTACTTCCCCTCCCTATGCCATTTAATCAGACTTCAAATCTTTGGGCCAATCCCTCATCTGCAGCATACAAGTTGTTTCTTCAGAAATACAGATAGAAATTTACCCAAGTGCTGAAAATTATTCTGCATTTCATTCTCAGTGGAAGAAAAGGGCCTGGATGGACATCCATCTCTAAAACCATCCCTGAGCTCACTGCTGGCCTTGGGAACAGGTAGGTAGATCTAAGAGCAGACAGAAGACTACAAAGAAAAGGAACAAAACCCAGCCTCTACATAGAAACTCTTGTACAGCCTCAGCATGTAAATGCTGAGCAACTACTTAAAAACAGAACAACCTCCCTACAATTACCACTGATAGGATAGTAAGCAAACAAGCCTGCAAGGAAGAAAGGTCTGATGTTGCCTGACTGTTTATTTTTCCATACATTACAACTGCAACTTGCAAGGCAAATCTATCAGCTGGCAAGACAAATATCAATTACACCAGGAACATGAATTTGTTTGCATCACCAAATACTACAGTCAGACTTTATTTCTCCTTTCAAAGAAACATGCCTGTGTACCACATATACACACCAACATCCTCTCCTCTCACTTACTCTTTGTGACAGAGAACTCACATGCCGTCATTGCTACATTCACATCATCTTCCACCGCAGCCCAGGTCCCTTTCCATCCCACTCACACCCACACCCCTTCTGAAGCACTGATTTCCTTCCTTACACTCTCCTATCCCTCTCCACCCCACCTCCATTACCACCATGTCTCCCAAGCCTCAGCTATCCACATGCACCACCTGCCTGTCAGATCCCTTCTGGACTACCTGGAGGCAGCATGGTCCCTTTCCCAAGCCACAGCCACCCTGCAGTCCCAGCGTAAAGGCCACTTCTTTTCCCCACCCTTCCCTTAGTCTGCTCGCTCCTCAGTCCTGCTTTCTCAGTCCTCTCCCCAAAGCTTCTGTTTCTTCCAGAAGCACCTTCACCTCCTCTCTCCCAAACCTGTTTGGGCCCTTCCTGACTAATTCTTCCATTTGGGCTCTCCCTCACTTGTATGGCTTCAGTCCCTGCTCACTGGCTCCTTGTTTGGCAGGACAGTCAGCAAGTGCCTCTTCTTTTTCCCTTCTGTCTTGCTCCCTAGAAGATGCCCATTCCTCAGGTGTTTCTATCTTCATTTACTACAGAGTCATCTCTGGCCAACAAGATGTTCTCCTCTGCCCTATTAAAGTAACTGCTGCTAACAGCATAGTGCTCTCCCTAAAGTCGAATGGATTATAACACCCAGGTCAAATGCCTCATGTTAGGTTCAAGTGTCATTCTTCTTCCTCAAGGATCTCCACAGTTCCACCTACTCTCTTTTGTGTGGGCAGTGATTCACTCTCCCTAATGCATCTTTTGCATCAGTTTCCCACTTATGACCTTGTGTTTTGACGCTGCATTTAGAACTGTTTTTCCATTATTTTTCCATTCATTCTTAAAAGCTTGTTTTCCACAAATTATTCAAAATTACTTTCCAAAACTACATCCATCACTCTGTTTTGTTGTTTCTTCTTCCCCAATGCGCAATATGTATAGCAGATATTGCTGTATTCTAAGTGGTACATACATTCCTCAAGGCAGGGGCTTGAAATTTTTTATACATGCTCTTTTATATACTTTATTATAGAGTGCCAAATGTTCCAACTTCAAACAATTTCTAAGAACAAATTATCATTATAAAGTCAAGACTCGCCTTTTGAAGGAGTCAAAGTCCTTCTTTTCATCACAGGCACAGCCAGAAGTTGAGAAACCAAGATTGTTTCCCATGAGCCCCGAAACTAAACTAATGCCTTCTTCTGCCTACCCAGAGTTCACCTATTAGTGAACCAAAAGGACTATCAGATAGTAAAGAAACAAACAAAGCACAAATCATGTCACTAACCTCTTGCCTCTCTGCCTTTTTGAAACACAGGTTTCCAGCCAATTGCATCCATTTACACGATATTAATAACAACAAGCAAAAAGCGTAACAACAAGCACATTTCAAGTGCACATGCCACCAAAGGAAACACTGGGGAAAAAGTGGGTGGTACAGAACATAAAATTAAAGCATAAGATCTCTAGTGGTGAATCTCACTTCAAAAAGGTATTCTTACAGGCCTTAGTTTCTTTCTACAGCTGGGACTGTGAGTCTGATTTGAAAGCTTTCTAAACTCATTTTCCTCCAGGACGTGCAGCTGCTTTCTATCACACATTTTACCACTCTGCAAATACAAATACTCCTTGATTCTCAGGGCAACGCTGAAGCAAGTAGATTTTCCACCAGAGATGCACAATGTACTGTGACTCGCTAACTCCAAGAGCAGAATTTTAGCTACACTGCTAAATCCTTAAACCTGTTACACAACAAATAAGCATGGATTATGGCGTGGCTGGTTCACCATGGGATGTTTTGTGATGCTATTCCTAACACACAAATGCCATTTGTCTCAGCCACATGCACAAAGATTCTTCTTCTGTTTTTCATTATCCATCTTTTTTACCGCTTTCACTTTTCTGCATCTGACCCATTTATTACTCAACTACTCTCTATTTAATATATTTTTACACCATAGTGAGTGCTAAATAATCATGGTTCAACAGCACAGTATATGCTTGCTCTGTATATAAGTGACTGCTCGCACTGGTTACTTGACCCTTCTTACTACGAAAACAAACCATTTATAACTATATATTATCTTTAGTACTCCGCAGCTACTCCACTTGCAATGGAGACCATACAAATAAAAGGAAGCAATCTGCGCTGCAGAGGTTTTTATTTCAGTAGAAATATCAAGCAAAACTAAGAAAATGTCTGGCTAGAAGCACATTTTTAGGCAGGTGCAATCTAATTTTGGCAGGTTTACAACAGTCAGCTACAATGTTTGCTAATACTTTAGAGGATTTTGGATTTTATTTTTTTTAAAACAGGTTTAGACAAGAACACCCGCATTTACTTCCTTAGGTAATGGGTGCGTTTATCAGAGTCACTGTTTATAATCTGAAAAGAAGATTTCCTCACAAGGAAGAACTGGCCACATTAAACAAAAAACAAAGTCGCCCAACCACACAACTTGACTAACAATAAAAAACACATTCTTGAAAAAAGGAACACACACAGCATTATTACTACTGTATACAGGGTCACAAGTACAGGACCATATCCATAACCATGTATTTTCTAAACATAAGGAAACCTTTTTCATAAAACCCATATATGAGGCTTGTAATCAAGTAGGAGAACTCCTTTCAATATCATGACTCTCAATATACAGCTTTGTTAAGTATCATTCCTCATTCTACCACACTTCTCTACTCACAGGCTTTCAAGTACCTCCTAAACTTCCCACACGTGATTAACATAATCAACATATAAAGTCAAAGTGTTAATTAATCCAAAACAAGGTACTGTTAAAACTTGCACAGAAAGCATAATAAAAATTGTGATTATAGTACTGCAAACTCAGAACACTAAACCTCATGGGCCAAGCACTCAAATACCACAATATACCCAAAGACAGAAGAGGTTTTTGAAAGTAACTTCACTGTGGATTCTCTTATTTGCCTTTTGAGCTTTTACATTCAGTCATGTCTCAAGCTTCTTCCAACAACTGTGAAGCCAAAGGAAATTTATGTTTTCAGAGGCTTACATCTCCTGTTTGGCAATCACTAGACGGCAGAAAAAGGGGCTGCAGGAAATGATCCCCATCCTTTCCTCTGACAAAATCATACGAAGGGAGAACACCGTAACTATATCAAACACATGTGGTATTCCTTTCCTCCTCCACTTCTGCCATAAACACTCCTCAGAAGGCTATAGCAGCTTACCTATAAACATCTTATGCTGGGGGCCAGAATAATCCCTCCACATACTCACCCAGTGGGGATGGTCAGGTGTACAGAGCATGCATAGCCTCCATTTACTCCATGGAATTTACATGAATCAAAAAATGAGGCAAAAGAAAACAAACTATTTTATTTGGTTTGGGAAAATAATAATATTTTATTTAGTTATATAGTGTTTGATATCTAGGTTCATAAATATTTTCATTAATGCTTTCAACTAGACTTAACAAAATTAAGAATGCTAAAGATAAATACAGTGTTGAAAACCATCTTAATTTGACAAACCTGTATAACCATAAAAAGATCAAGGTACCCACTGACAGACATCTACTGCCATACACTCCTTGGCCCCAGCTACTTCTCCTGAAGGACACAAGCCCTTTGTTATTATCTGCCAGGTGCCTTATGATGCAGATGTGGCATAGACATCGCAAAACCTTGAATGGTACTAAAAATACCTTGATCTTCTGCCAGAATGTTTCTAAGTAAACCATAACTCTGAATATAAGTAGAATAGATGGTGATAATACTACTGTAAGACAAGCCAGCTCTGAGGGAGCAGACAAACCCCACTGTGTCTCACTGGGTTTGTCATTTGCAGATTATAAACAGTGACTCTGCAAAACTGAGTCTTGTCTTGGGTACAGATAAAGGCAGCTGCAGCAGCTAACACCAAAACCACTAAGGACTGGGTTGTTACAGCCCAAATTATTAGGTATTCTTGTAAAAGAGAAGTCCAACAGGCCAGTCCTCTGAGACACACCCATGATGTCAGAAAATAAAGGTCTGGATTAGCATCTATTTCAACACTTTACGCTCTAGCACATTATCACCTTCAGACTCGTGAAGATGACATTCCTCCACATGATACAGACCACAAACCAAAGGTACGGAGGGTGGTCTCATGCTGCTGCCTGGATGCTTCCTCATGCTGACTTCTAGATGACTGGATCAAGCAAGGCCTTGTGTTTGTGCACAGCCTCTGTGTTTGGCCACCATGGGGCCTCACCATGTGGCTGCATGGCACCTTCTGCACAAGGCAGCTGTTCTTTGGGAGTTCCGCTACAGCAGGTTTATATAGCTCTCTTATACCGTGAGGATCTCTCATCTCAGGGCTAGTAGAGAGATTGCCAGCTCATAAGAGGTTCAGGCATGTTCAAGTCTTTCCTGGTAACAAGAAACAAACTGCAAGTCAGATATTAAACTGAGTCAGACAGGTGCTCAATCCCAACCTACCACATCAAGTTTAGCAGAGTCGCTACACATTTACACCCGCATGAGAGGGGAGATACACCAGCCCCTCAGCTTTAAAGTACAAGACTGACATTTATCTCTTACGCATTCGGCATTATATCTGTTTGCACCGGATTTCTTTATAAACCCTGTCAGAGCCTACTGAGGTGTAGATCAGCTTGAAACCAAGGTGCTCAAAACTGTAGGTTCCCAATTTGCCTAGTGCCTTTGCACTACCTAACTGATTCACATGAGGCTCAGCATTTGCAAATGGCCAAACTCATGAAAGAAAAGCCCATTCAGGGCTAAGAAACCAGCAAGACACAGATGTGACCTCTACCTTAGGAAGCCATTATGCTGCAAACTGGTCAAATTGGGAGAGTTCCCCTGGAGGGGTTACCACCAAAGGCTTGTCCCAGTGCTCCTTCCCCAAGCAGCAACCACTGGGCACAGTCAGAGAGAGGATACCGGAGCACACATTCAGCCTGACCCAGTTCACACCCTCTTATGTTCCGATGACTATTCGTAACAAATCTTAAGCCACCTGCTGCTGTACAGGAAAATACTGAAGGTCCTTGTGTTCCAAACTTACAGCCCAGCCACCTCCAGTCAGACGGTGGGGAGTCTCTTTTATGGGACCACAAAATTTCAGGGCAAGCCTTATCTTTCACAGTGAGTTGCAAAACAGCCAGTGCTGCAGCCACCCAGCACAGCCAGCATCTCCAGCAGAGCAGCGGCAACATACCTCGCCAACATAAAGCTGACTCCCTTCCATGCCTTCTTATGCACATATCTGAAAGGTCAACAGTCTCCAGAAAAGCTGACAACATAACTTTCAGGCTGGGAAGGCAAACAGTGGGACACAAAAATAGAAGGAGGAGGAAAAAAAAGGCTCTAACAAACACACATGTCCACCCACTCTGCTACCTGCTCTGCTTCTGTGTCACAACTTCCGGCTGTCAGGAACACGGACACCCTCCTTACTGCAAACCAGACACTGCCAAAGCTGACTACAGCGAGCTTCCGAAACATCCCCGTGCCTTCACCAAATGGACTCCAGCGACCAACTCAAGCCAGCTGTCTTGCACCCAAAGCTAAGGAACAGAAATCAAGCTAGAAAACATCGGTAATTAATCACAGGAATTTTTTTCTTCAACAATGACATTTTTAAATGACACCTTTTTAAAGATGTCCAAGATTTAGGTACCCAAACACCATTAGATTTTTTGAGTAAATGGAATGCTACTATGAAGAAAGCAACGACATTATCAGTGTATTTGCACTCACAGACACACGTATCAGCCTTCACAGCTTTCACTGCATGACCAATAGTTTCTCTGTTTGTGAAACTCATCTGTAGAGATTTTGTGGCTAACAAGCATTTGATTTCACTTTCCAGCAACAATACAGCCATTGTATTACAAATACCATCAAATGAAATTTTAATTATTTTCTAAGAGTCGCTTGGTAGCTGTTAATGAAGGCAAACTGTTAGGGAAACCCTGCCAAAAGAAAGTAATGACCAGATGTGTGTCAGAGCACCAAGGTCTAATTTAACTGAATAACAACTCTAAATCATTATAAAGAGTAGGACCCATCTATTATCAGCACTCATCCCAACAGTCCTTTTAAAGTATTTCTCCTAACCAGAATCTGTATAAGCCCTCAAAGAAGTAGTTTAGAAACCATGTAAGTATGTGAAAAAGAGAAAGAGCAGTAATTTTACAAGGCTTTCCAGTTTAAAGCCCAAATTGTTTTCAGTAACTTCTGTTAACCTCTCTTTACAGCTTTTTTAGAGTTCATAATGCTTCCTGCAACCTAAAACAAAACAAACTGCAGAGACGTCACAAAGTTAAGGATGCGCACTTTAATTACGCTACGTTAATAACATTTGTCATCTACATTAACATTGTAAATGAAAACAACACATGCAGATTTGGGGCTCTGCTTGCAATAGCTTTTACCCTTTGCTACCACGCCTGTGCGGTAGCAGCTAATTAAGGCTGTTGCTAGGCTGTGAGATACTACGCTCTCGCTACTTGTATTGCAAAAACAGTGATTTATAGTCCAGCTTGGCTTTAACTGCACGGTGTGTGGCTCTGAGAAAAACTCGCATTTCGCACTGATATTATTAGACTGATATTTTTCACAAAGCTGAAGGGAACTATGTTTCTGTATACATTAAGCAACTGAAAAGCAACTGAAGGAACAGCCCGTATCACCTTACATTTCCTTATAAGGGATTTGCAACCCAAAAATATTTAAACTACTCTGATAGCCCTTTGACAGAAACATACTAAACTCCAAGGCATGAAACCACAACCTATCTTCAACACAGCGCAGAAATATCTAACTTAAAAGCTGCTTCATTTGTAAATACTTTTTTACTAGAAGAATTCTTACTGCTTCACAGGTTCATATTCCCATGTCTCCGGCCTATTGACTAAATAAGTGTAACAACATCTACGCATTTTATAATTAAGTTATCTCCACATTATTGCTCTTCTCCACTGGTGAAAGCCCTAAAGAAAGAAATGCAGCTGCCAAGCACTAAAGGCAGTAGTCACTTAAGTACCTTACAGAACAAAGGCTGAAGGCAAAAGTTGGTCTCTTTCTTTCAGCACAACAAAATCCTTCCATGGAGAGGCTCCACAATTATCAAATATCGATCAAACATGCACAAAAATCACAGTTCTTCACCCATCAGTTTCTAGCACCCATAAAAGATTTTTTGGGGAATGTTATGATTATTTATAATTATTTTAATTACTTATTATAGAAATGCAACCAACAACTGAAGAACTACATGCAGGGTTTTAATTACTCTCTTAAGTGCTTTACATGAAGTTTGTTCTAGCATTTTTTCAGCTGGCCAAGAAAAGCAACACATGTCAAGGTCAGAGAGAAATAGCTGGTTCTTGCTTCATCTGAATTCCAGTTCTAGGCAACAAAAAATCCAGCAATTTAAACAGGAAATTGGCTTGATAGTTCTGAATTCATCTTTTCCATGAATAAAGAAGGACCATACAGCACGTCTGCCTGCTTCTGCTTGTTTCAGCACTGAGGGAAAGAAAAATGCATTTAAAAAGTATCAGATTTGGTCTTGCTGGAGAGGAGGGGATCGGCAAGCAGTGGCTGGTTTAATAAAGCTATTCTTCAGTGAAGCACAGCAGATATAAGTTGCAGAGCAAAGCAGTGTGTTGCTTTCGTAACTCTACAATGTTCGTTTCTAGTATGAACTATAGTCTCTTGTACAAAAGAAGATAATCAAGGGCAAGTGCCAGCAGGTCACCACTCATACAAGCTAGTGTAGTTTCGGTGACACTGCAAGAACCCTGTGGCTTTATTTCGTCTGACCTAGAGCTTAATCACTGTACTATTCCCCCCACCCCTCTTTTATTAGAATAAAAAGCCATTTTCTGATGAACACTGTTCATATTTGGTACAAAGATAACAAAGCATGTGCAATGAGGACATTTCCTTATCTCCTTAAAATCTAAGTCACCATAGCCGTGACTCATAGGGAGAAAAAATATTTTTCCTAAGACCAGTGCCATCACTTCATTGTAAGAACAGCCACAGAGATGAGACCAATGCTCCAACTTCAGAAGGCACAAATTCAGAAGCAGGCAAAAGCATGCTTTTCTGAAAAGGTGTCTTCTTGACTTCAGACTATGAGTAGCCCTCTTAAGCCATAATCTGTATGTTATAACCTCCCCATTAGTCACGCTGCGCTGTAAGGTTTTACTGTGGTAATACCTTGGTATAGCAAGTCCCACAGATGAAACATCTTTTGAGAGGTCACCTCATTCTGGCACTCAGCCACATGAAGACTCCTCTTTTAACTCAAACACAACTCCACAAACTATTACAGGCAATAGTTTTCAATGTAAGTTCAATGTAGAATATTGGTAAAATACCTTGAGCCTAAAGCAACTTTTTCTCAATATCTACACTTAACTTGAAAGAGCTATCAAGCCAGTTTTACAACACAGGAAATTTTATGGAGTTGCATGGGCACAGACAAGCAATATAGACAAAGAAAGAGGTGTAAAATGCAACTTTCAAAGTAGTGAAAGAAACTCATGCATGTTATTTTGGAGGTTCCTTTGAAAACTTCAGCTGTGCTTTTCGTAAGTCTCCTCCTTTGCCTTCTTGTGTAAGGGTTAACCAGATAATTTAGCGATAAGTACTCAAGAATGCATACCCAGAAAGGCAGAAAAAAAATCTCTTGAGGAAAAGGGGGGAGGGAATAGAAGAAAAATGAGAGAGGAAGGGAGGTTACAGAGTGAGAGTTTTGAAGGAAGTACTGGAAAAACTTTTTGGTCCACCTTAAGTGGATGGGGGTTCATTATGCTTTAAATGCTACTTTGAAAATGTTCTATTTTGTCTACGGAGGAAGCCAGAAAGTATCTGTAACCATTAAATTTCTAGGTATTACCCAAAATGGCCTATAACACACTATACTGGCACTGTTACAGGATCTATTTAAAACTGATAGTTTACAAATCTACTTCCCTAAAATATGTAGTCTTAGCATTTCCAGGTTTTGTTGTGTACTGTCTGAACAAAAATATCTGATTCACATAATTTATAGTGTCCTAAAGTGGCCTGCATTAGAGAAAGCCTCATCCGTCTCCTTGTTCCACATAAAACCATTCAACTGCTCTGAATGGTAAAGTCAGCATTTCATAATTATAACTCTAAATTAAGGCTTTTGTGTTGTTATTCTCCAGGAGTACTCATACCTACATTTTACAATGAGAGAAAAAATATCAAAATACATCTTACTAAAGGCTTATGAATGAATCCATTGTATTACTGGCAAAATACGCATAAAACCAAAACCCATTTCACTTCCACATTACTTTTTTTTCCTTTACAGGAACAGAAGTTCACCTAAAATTATTTTCCTTTCTGAAATCAAACGCAGAGAGGGGCTGCACTGTAAATACAGACTTTTCAGGCATCTTTAAAATAAAAAAACAAGTTATTAAAAGACAGAACAAAAAGAAACTTAAGTCATTAACTGAAACTTTACACAAGCACAAATTCTGCAAACACTTAGGCGACTGAGTAACTTTACACACAGAAATAATCTGATTAAATCCAGTGGGGCTACTCTTTTTCTCAAAGCCACTCAGACCTATGAAGTGTGAGTGGAGTCACATCACAATAGGTTTAACAGTAAGTGAAATCAGAGATTTCAGTGTGAAACTTCAAAATTTATTCCAAGAAGGTAGTACTTCAAACACTTGACCAAATTCTACGCCAAAAACCCCACAATATTTAAAATCACTTAAAGTTATTTTAAATGAAACCTGAAATTTCCCAAATGATGTGCAAATATTTTTCAAACAGTTAATTGGCTCTAGAGATATTAACTAGGTTACTAATTTAAGCAAACACTTTTTAAGTCTCAGGTATCTCTATAAACCATCCTGTTTAAGTGCTTAACAAGGACAGCTTGCTTTTCAATGTGCTTATTACTGCAATTCCTGTTGACTGCAATGGGATTTCTAAGTACTCAGCTCTTCTGAGTAAGGGAATACTTAATACCAGGACACAGGAGTGCAAATTTAGAAATCTATAATTAGGTCATCCAGATTTTAGAGTTTTTGTCTGAATGACAAAATGATTTGTGCATTGTTCTAGAGATGACAAACTATCACACCCACATATACAAAAAGCCAAACCCAAAACCCTAGAAATTATGATACAGTAGAATAAAAAGCACACTCCTTTTCAAAGAATTGTAGAAGATGCCAACAGAAAACTGGAGCTTTGATCTTCTTAATAATCACTCACACAGTGGCAGAAATATCCTTAACCCTCCAAAATGCATTCAGCCAACATTACAAGATGCAGGGCTTTCTCAATAAGCATTAAATAGAGGATGACTTCACCTAAGAAGTCCTTTAATCCTTCCTGTATTACTTTGTTGTCTAAGCACACAGCAAAACCCTCCCTGTTGTACCTCTCCCTGTATCTGCAGATAGCATTCTCTACAACTTGGATGCAATAAGCTGCAATTCACTTTTCAAATGTAGAATCAATACTATTAAGTGGGAATCTGGACCTTTTTTTTCCCCTTGTATGAGTGCTTGTAGCCATTATTGAATCATTTCTCATCTGCTATCTTGCATAATGTCAGGGTTTACTCTTTCAGCTTTTGCCTTTGTTTCTGCTGCATCTCCACTTTCAGAACCTGCTTCCAGACTCACTTTGTAGGCATTTAGTCATAGCAGGGTGGCAAAAGCATTTCTTTGGGATGCTCATTTTGTGCTATGCTAAACAAACACACACAAAAAAAGCACACCAAACATTAAAAAAAAAAAAAAAAAGTCACTTTCTGATACTTTCATTGATTTTTCTCTTCAATTTTAGGGTGTGAGTCAGCTCCCAAATGAAACTCATGCTGGAAAGCTGTCAGGAACCTATTTATATCTTGCAAGTTATTAAGTACTGTGAATGTTTACAGTTTAATTTAGAAAAATTATCTGTTACCAATACTTCAACCCTCTCCATCACTGATTTCCTAATGTTACCCATAACCGAAAGACTGATCAATACGCGTTTGACGATCACCAAACATAAATTGCCCATTTGTAGTATTGATCAGCAGCTTTTTTTACACGTGCAGTAGTTTGAGGGAATAACAGGCACTTGGCAGTATCAACACTGCGCTGACAGAAAGAAAAACTGGCTGGCACTCATGCAACATCATGTCGGTAGATACCACGTCCATCAAACGCTGACAGTTTGGCAGATTAGGCACTCTCTGCCATAATGTCATAATGACTTCGATTTACTTCTCTGCAGCACCCAAGGGCTGTGATTTCATCAGCCATCCAAGTCTCTTCTCTTCAAGAACAAGACTCTAATGCTTTTACATCCTTGACAGCTCCATATATTTCCTTAAAGTTTCCTAGCAGGCATAACGAGAACAGTAAGAAACACAAAGCTGTTGCTGCTTCCCTCATAATTTATATGAATAACTGAAGTTCTATTTAGCGACTAAAATTTCATGCTTAAGATCCAAACAGGCTAATTTCAAATGCTGAAGGATGAACAGAAACAGGAGGAAACCAAAGAAACCTGCTGGGGTTGCAATTTTTACAAGCCCAAGGTAGGTAGGCTGCTTACACTTTTAAGTGAAGATTAAGATGCTAGCATTTGACTTCCAGAGATGTACTTCCATCTACCAAGAAGAGGCAATAACAGTGTCAATTGAAGATGGAAGGAAAGCACAGGCAGCTATGCGCATTCAGGCCCCAATGGCAGAACACAGGTACATCACTGCATGAAGCCACCAAGACATCGTAAGCAATCAGGCCACATAGTCACTCAGGTATTTCCTCGCAGGTAAGTCAGATGCTGCAACAGGGGCAATGATGGTGTCAATCAACAGCTGAAACAAAACTGCTGTCTGAGCTTTGGAACAAAAATGTTAAAGGGTCCTTAACCACTGCACCACTACTTTTAATTAGACAAGTATCTTTGCCTCCTCTTCCTTTCCACCTCCCAAATCCCTCAGTTCTTCTCTGGTGGCTAAGATAATTAGCTAAATATTTTACATTACCTTGAATAGTACAATCTCAATCTTTTCCTTTAAAACTTAACAAGTGGAACACAAGAAGTGCAAACTGTTTCTTCTGAAAGAACAGGACTCAGAATTGAGAAATCAAACATGGGTTTCTGTATGCAATTTCTGCTTGCCACAGGAAACATTTTCTTCCTGTAAAGCATGGCAGCTTAACCCACACTTCTGGTAAAGTGGAGGTAGAAGAACTTTGCCACTTAAAAGCGAACACAGGGGGCGAGGAGGCAGACCTTCCACCAGAGGACTTCAAAGCACACCCTAACTCAAACATCTCAATGCTTCCAGTGCAGGTGAACCACCACCTCCACATCATATCCCTGCGCTCCCCATAGCTGCAGCATGAAGGCCCCCACCTCCCCACCTCTGCCTTCTCTGCCCCTCCAGCGGGGCTCTGCCCTCCACCACATGACCACTGTGACAAATGAAGACACCACGCCATGAGAGACAGATGCTCTTTTTTACAGGATTTGGCTGCTCAAGAAGCCTTGCCCACTGGGCCAGAAAGGATGGGTAAGAGACCCACACAGCATGAGGCACGCCAATAGGAGGCACAACTTCCATGTTGTTGGGTCAGCATAAAGCAAACACTGATTTCATTTCAGTCTGCAGCACTGCAATGGTTACATCCCATGTACACAGGAAAAAAAAAAAAAGTTTGGTCTTATCATAAGCCAACTTCTCATTCACCTAATAGCTTTTAAAAATGAAGCAACAAGAAACAATCCTAAAGAAAAGTTTATATAAGCTATCCTAGCATACACAACCACAAGTGGCTGTTATATAAATACAGAATAATTACACCTTAATCCCCTGTTTAAAGAGACGGATCTCGTTAATCTGAAGAAGCATGCAAACTCTTTTTGTTCTGCTGTAAAACCTCTCCAGATTATTAAATCAGTAAGATCAGGTACCATATAACCTAGTTCAAAATGCAGGCACCTGCTACATTACAGGATGGCTCACTGGTCAGTAACCACAGGAAGAACAACTAAGTACAGTACGACTGAATCTGACTGCACCCTGGTGACTGCACCAACTCAGCCTTATCACATTTTAGCATACCTGCCAATTGATACACCCCAACCAAATCCCTTCCTCCTCACCCCTGCAAAGCTGCACAGGACATCTAGTGTGCTAATGAGGTCTCTCAGAAAACCTGGTCTTCATATCTATCAGTGCCGCAACAACAACAAAAATACAAAAAACCAAAGCATATGGATAAAAAACTAAAACAACCCCAAAAATCCCAAACCACACCTCTCTCAGTACTGATTCAGTCATTCCATAGCAACCCTTTCCTGAAAGAAGGGCTACAGCTGGCTGAGGAAATGACCTGGCCCAGGACCGCTGTTAAGGTCACCTCTCCACAAACAGTCACAGTGAAGTGCCACCTCCATGCCCAACTGCATATATTGCTGGGCTTAAAATAAAGAACAAAAAACACCCCACACCTCTAATTTTGTCTGGGCAAGGGGAGGAATTTTTCGCTCTTTGACCTTGGAGTTTGAACTTTGCTTTCAAAGCCTGAAAGTTCTTCTCCTTTTACTCAATGGAGAACATACCATACCCATACGCATCTCCAGATAGTGACAACAAGGTCCAGTGAATACATCAGTTTTGCTTATGACTTTAATATTCGCACATTCCTACTAGGACTTTACAAGTAGCAAAACTGCTCATCTAGAACAAAGCAGCAAGTTTGGGGTAAAATGTTACCTGACACTGCCATGAGCACTTCCTTGAAAATGTTAAAGTACCATTTTGCTTTACCCTAAACCTTTTAAACTTGCAGTATTATGCCCTTCACCAGAACCTTTCTAAACCAAACTTTTCATATGAAAACTAATCACCTCCCCCCAGATAAAACCATTGCTGATACACAATTCTGTCACATCTATGCTGTTTCAAGAGGAAGAGTTAGTTAATTTTAAGAATAAGTAATTCTGACTTCTTTGCCTTGGAGCCTTCCAACCATACACTAGAGAAGTGTATGGTGACACCTGCAGTGACTCCCTCTAAGCGCATATGCAAGCAGGCAGTGTCAAAACATGCTTCCTGAAGTGATGCCTGAGGGAAGTTTTTGGCCAAAAGACATCCTTTTAGGGGTTGCAGCATGAAAACTCAAAGAGGGGAGCACCGATGCGCTTCCCTGCTCAACCGCTCCTGCTGTCACAACAGGGCATGTGGAGCAACGGGGCAAGAAGATCTCACCTATGGTATGTCAGCACTGCATCCATTAAATTGCTGCATTTAGCAAAGTCGGCATTTTAGTTCCCCTAAACATTTTACACCTTCCCCTCATTGCTTTTAGAAAACTCCACAGGAACAAATGCTCTTGCTTGGTCCTCCCGTTCCCAACTCTGCACTCTGCCATCCCGCAGGCATCTGAGTGGAAGCATCAGCAGGGATCCAAGCCTCTGACCTGCAGTAGCAGCAGGGCTATCCTGCACACTATTACTGCATTACATGCCCAGATAGGCTTTTAAGTCATCCTGAAGATGACAGTGTCCCTCAGGATAACTGTAATGTGATCATTTGGGCTGCCTGAGACCCTTTTCATTGAGCATAACTTACAGCTGACCTGGGCAAGGTACCAAGCGCCTGAACATCTTGAAAAACACAGCCAGTGAAGAGGTGTAAGGGTTCAGACACTTCATAGATCTGAACACTACACCTGGGCATCAAGTGCTAAATCTAGCACTCAGGGGCTCTGTGCATTTGTGACACTTCCAGGAGGACTCTGAATCCATAAACTAATGGTTGGATTACACTGATACATAAAAATAGGGGTTTCATACAGTAGACAAATTGTTTCTCCAGCCATTTAATGTAAATTATCTGGTTTCACATGCTAGTTAGGAATGTTTCAAAGAGAAGCACTGTTTCTTTCCTTAAGTAAGCAAAGCAATTATTTGAGCTTAAAATTAGGCAACAGTGAATTGATAATTGCCTCTAAAACTAAACCCCCAGTTGTAAAGACTGACCCACATGAGCAAATCTCTGCAGACAGTTCATTAGGTTTCCAACTGGCCACTAGCATCTGCCTATACAAATCAGCTTGCCAGATCAAGAACTAGCATCACATTACAAGCTTTGTAGTCATGGCAAGTGTGTTGATTAAATAAATGAAGAAATAAAGAAAGATCAGTTTTATTACTGGCAGCATGGCAACCCATGCCAAAACTTCAAAACCTATTTAATTTTGGGCTCATGCTAATATTAGTTTAAAAATATCAAACTAATAATAATCCTTTAATCTTTAACCAAACAGCTATGTTTGTCCCTGGTTAAACTCTGCCAACACTGGAAATGAAGCAGAGATTAATTTGGTTCAATGAATTTGGCTTTTAACCTAGACAATAAAATTTACTTGTATAAAAGCTCAAATCCCAACTGGCAATGTAATAATGCCTTAGGGTACACTCTGGTTCTTGCCAACCTTTATAGCTTTAAAATAAATCTGTGACTTTTGCTTCCACATGTATAGGCATATATTCTGTTTATACTGTCAAAAAAAAAATCAACACTGACTTGGAAGGGTTAATAGCATGATGCTTGCTAATGTATAACCTCAAAACTATACAGGACTACAAATCGCCTATTTCTGCAAAACTGGAAGGAGACAAAGGGAAAAAAAGGAAATATTTTGGTTTTGAAAGGTAAGAGAAGCAGAAATACTGAACAACTACAGGATTTCGAAGTCAGTATATTAAATTACATTCTTATCTTTGGCATTAACTTTATCATACACTTACTCTTATTCTAGTCAGCTAGTACATTACTTAGCTACCCATCTTCTGTCATATTTGAGGAACTACGGAAAGCCATCTCTGTTTCTAAAGTCGTAATCATGACAATTTTGCCTTTGTTTTCCCATTATCTAGTAAGTCATGCATCATTTTCTCATAACAGCTGACCTGTACTATAAACAAACAGATTCACACAGCATGCAGGTGTGTTGTCCTGTATACACAGAGGACCGACTTTGCCTGACCTGCACCTCTGAAATCTCCACATTAGCAAGTATTGATGGCAAAGAGTTGAGGAGAATCCAGCCTATGATGCCAAGGAGGAGGCAAAGAGCCAGAAGTGCACCACAGCATGCTGCTATACACACAAAGCATTCTACATCATTACCATCATGCTTGGCCAAGAAAGCACCTGTATTTCCAAGGTTGCAGGCATTCTGTTTGCCTGGTTTTAAATAGATGTCCAGCATCAATAACAGAAGTGAAACCAACAATGTCATTTTTTCAAGTAAAACCAACAATTTCATATTTTTCAAGTCCTGGCCTAGTAATACCAATGCTTTGTGTGTGTGTGTGCATGCCCGGACAATGCCAAGGTTAGGACGACTGAGTCATAACACCACCCTATGGGACCAGGCCGGGTAATCATTGCTAACACTGGCAAACTCTTAACTTACAAGAAAGTGCCTCTGAAGTCAGCAAGACTTCTCAAATGAGTAAAAAGTGCTCACTGATGCCAAGAAAGATTATTCAGTGAGGGCTCTGAAGGTTTTATTTTGTAGTAGTGTATGTATGCACATCCACAGGAAGAGACATGACTACCTACAAGCCATGAATTCATCATTAATCTACAAGGCAGTATGGGTTACAGTGAAAAGCAGTCAAAAAGTAAGATAAATGACCCTATGCCATGACCTCAAGGTAGGAATAACCCCAGCGCAAGCTGTACCTACCTGTGTCAGGGCTAAATATGACACAGGGAATACAAGGATGAAGTACGCAGAGGCACAAGATACATACCATGAGCATCTCTCCTTCTGCTGGCTCAGTCCCATGCCATCGTGCTACACTTTCTATGCCACAGTGCATATTTAGCACACTGAATGCTAACCTCCAGTCTCACGTATGCTGATACAACTTTAAATTGACGTAATCGAAATCGGTGGAGAAACACCAATGAAATGCAGAGTGAGTGAGCAAAGATCAGCCTGTAGGGTCAAGCTGGCACAAGAATCTGTACAATTTTCTGACCAGTATCTAGAAGAAATTATAAAGCCATTTACACGCCCATGGGATATGGCACCACTTTAATCCCAGCTTTACCACTCAGTAAGTACATGAACGTGAGCTTTGTGCATATTTACTATGCACCACAGCTCTTACTACTAATAGGCTGAAGTACCAAAACCAAAAAATTTCTACCACTGTTTGCAAAAGGAGAATGTCTTTGCAGTGACAGAAAACTGCATGAACAGTACTTTACCCCACAGGCAAGCACCGTACTCATATGAATGCACCCATGCTACATGGCATGCCAAGCATTTTTCCTCCTTGTCTGCTCTCATCTCTCATGTGACTTTTCACCATCATCTTTTCACTACGACCCCTCTGTAAAAGATACAAAGAGATCTAACACAGATGAACCACCCTCATTTTTCCATGTAGCTGGCAGGTTAATTTCTGGGATGACCCAAATACTTTGGCACTGACCACATTCCCAGGCACCCACAGAGTGATGCAGAAGCAGAGCCCCATGGTGCTGTCTTCCTGCAAGCCTGGGACAGGACTGGTCCCCACACAGAAATAACCAAGTTTGGAGAAGAGCAGGAAGCAATTCCACAGCATCAACACACAGGCAGCCTTCAGTACCAGGGAAACTGTTGCCAAATTTTTGCCTCCTATTGTGGATACACATTCAAACACCAGCTGAGGATCAAACACTGAAGTTGGCTTCGCCCCTGCTCTAGTAAAATGCACAGTAAATTCGATTCTAATAACTTATTATTGTGAAGAGGGCTGTGGTAATTAACAGACATTTATTAGTGTTTAATTTGACAGCAGATATGCTTTAAAGAATTTTAATGACCCATTAATGGATCCATACAACCACATGTACACAGAGAAGATACAATCAAGTCCCAAGACCGATTTTTACTATGTGTTTGTACACATCCCAGAACAAGAATAACAGATCACCATTGCTACTGAGTGCCACCACATGACAACAGCTATAATTATACTGTCCTGATAAATCATAATTTACTGTAAACCTAAACCGCTGACTTTGTGTCAGATAAAAACAGATGCCTACCATGTTCCCACACACCTTTACCTGAACATCGTGTTGTGGTTCGATTTAGAGGACAACTGTTAACAAAAGGAACTGATCAAAACTACAGAGGCTCAAAAAAGGAACTGCAGCATGTCCTCATTTTATCTCTCTTATAATGCTTA
>JBCJKH010046187.1:60187-76177 GCA_039877255.1 Loriculus beryllinus | reverse complement strand
TCTATGCGGTCTAGTGTGAGGTGTCCCTGCCCAGGGCAGTTGGGTTGGAACTGGATGATCTTAAGGTCCTTTCCAACCCAAACTATTCTATGATTCTGTGAATAGTGATCTCAATTATGCTGGGCATGAAAACTTGTGTAATAAAGCCATTGCTTTCTGATAGATGTTTTACTTTTTGTCAACCACTAGTAACAGAGTTCCATAATCCTTATGTGACTCGGTTTCATTCCTTTTACAAAATACAGCACACTAGTAACATACTCTGTAAATCAAAGTTGTCTCTGCATTTTCTTAATATAAAATCTGCAAACAGAGTTTTCTGGATGCATATTTTGAAAGAAGTCATGTGCATGAAGTGAAGTTGCATAAAATGAAGTTACAGCTGTGTGCAAGGTAAGCAGTTTTCTCACTGATCACCTGTACTGGGTTGGCTGACCTGAGTGAGAAAACCATTCTCGAGTCAATATACATTAATTTTTCACTTCATTTCTGTGAACTACGATTCTCCACAGGAGGGGAAAGTTAGTGTAACATAATTGTTGGAGTATTTTGATCAACTTAAAATAGAAATGGCAATTTAATACCTCTTTATTTCTCTGACTGTGTTATAGTTTTCAAGGTGCTGTGATGCATATATTAATTTTGGTGTGCATATTAATTTAGACACTGAATGTGTATATGTTGTAATGAGTCTACAATTATGCAGTGTATTATGCTGACAAACGTACTGTATACTGTTAGGCAGTAGAAAAACATCTGAAGAGCTATGGCTTTAAGAGGACTTTAAGGAGGAGGACTTTAAGAGGACTATGGATGCCTTAGTATTGTACCTGGGTGGACAGTAAGTAAAATATGTTTCTAAGTTTGGCTTTTAGTAGAAGAAAAGCGCACAGTGCTTTCTGTATCAGAGAATCTCTGGACATCATCTGTATGTGAAATAACGTGTTGTGAAGGAAGACGTGGTGAAGTTATACAGACATACGCAGCTGAACTATACTCACAGTGAAATAGTTAACTGCCTCAGCCCTACATGCACAATCCCAGAATTGCTTGAGGGTCTGTAAGTTCACAGGGTTGTGCGTGAACTTCTACCACAGGGAGCAGAGGAGTGAGGCTTAATGGGCTGATCTATGCCTGTTCGAACTGGCTCATAAGGCTGGGTGGAAAGAGTATCAAGAAGGCAAATGAAGAAACACGGGACCTGCTCAGTCTAAGAACTGCCAAATTTCTGACCTCCCTAAAGAAAGTTGTTACTGCAACAATAAAACTCACTGGTAGCACCTTTGAAATTACCTGCGTTTCTGCTACTAAGAATTGAAGGAAGGGCAGGGCAGCATAAAGTGTGTATGAGAACACTTGTTTGGGGCTGGCAGTCATGATCAGAGAACTGATCTCCTCTGAGAGCTTTAAGAAACAGCTTAAGATGTAGAGCAGATGAGGAGAAGAAACCATGGTAAGTGAAAGAAGGCAAAGCTTTCATGAACCTGTGGGTGATCTAGGTTGATAGAGGTGTATGTTGTAGGATGAGCATGAGGAGAGGCTACCATGGAAAGATGGATACACGACGGGGCAGACTTCAAAGTTTTTGGAAAACATACTTTGAATTTCTGGCCAGGGCTTGATTCCAAGTGTTGCATACCTGTCTGAAGCCTCACAACTGTATCTGCTGTTTGTACATTTGATATCATATATAAAGAACTAATGTAGTTTAGTAATTCAGGGACAAGGCTTTCAAGATTTCTAGGTCCTATGAATAATAAAATAAGGTGGCAAGGGATTTCAGTGTCGTCTAGTTTGGGTTTAGTGGAATCAGGTGGTCTTGAAAAATCTGAATGTGTCCACTAGTATCTATAAATTCCTTAGCACATCTTCTGATTTACACAAAGTACCTGATGCTTTCCAAAAAGAAAATGTAAATTGGATAGCTGCTGTCAAAATCAGTAAAATACATATTTTAGAAAGAAGAAAATACACACGAAATCTAAGGAGGAAATTTAATTAAAGAGTAAGTTCTAAACAATGCAAGCATATGTGAGACTGAATTAAGCCTGTATATACGGTTTTAATAAGCACATTTTCTGGTTTTAAACACCTTTACGTGTGCCGTCACTGGCATTGGATTATTATTTTGGTATGGCATAAAAAGAAAGGCTCAGTTGGCAGATATAGAAGTGATCTGATTTCTAAGATGAAACCATTCTGAGAAAGATGATGCAAGGTGGCTTCTTTGATGATTGGAGAGAAGTGAATTACTTTTATTCTATACCAATTTATTTAAACCTTGAACCTCAGCCAATCTCTGTATCAGATCATGCCTCCTTAAAGTTGGTTTGACATAATTTTCAGCTGGCTGAAATAAGAAAATGAAAAAAAAAATAATAATTAAAGTCAATCAAACAGGAGGGAATGGGCTTCTATTTTAAAACTACTACTGTTAAAGGGACATGAAAAAAATGTACTTTTGGACACAGAAAACTGTCATCCTAGGAAAATTGATGAACTTAGCAGTAGGTAGGAAAAGAGTGCTGCAGGCCAAAACGGATAAGTTTGTAAGAAAGACATGCAAAGTCTGGAAGGCACTTAGAAAGGGACAGGCTCTTTTTAAATGTTAGAGGAATTAAGCTCTACCTGGGGCAAATTAAATGCCTTAATACCAGAAGAAAACAACAGATCAAAGCTTGGAGATAGTCAAGGTGAGGCTGTTACTACAGAGGGAATAACACCAATTAAAATGTAAACCTGTAAACTAGGTATAGAACAGCAGTGACAAAGAATATGAGGAAATTTTGGCTTTGCTGCCTGAAAAACAGTATTCACAGATACACAGGAAAAGTAGTAGCTCTGTAAGAGCTCTGTATGTCCTGTCAACACTCATCTGCCTGTCTTTGCTACTTGCAGTACTGTATTTTCTGGTTACATGTAACAATGGACATATGAATGTGTATTTGCAGGGTTTGTTTTTATGTGTTATTTGATGAGGCCAAATAACCAGTTTAATAAAGTAGCAGCATGGGATAATCCGATTTTCATAAATACAGGAAAATAAAAATACAGCATCTCAAATTTGTAGGGTTTGGTCTTCACAGATTTTTGTTTTTCAAATGCAAGATAATTGTGGCCATTCCCCCTTTGTTTGTAGGTGGAGGGTTTGTTGAAAACAGAAAATACGTGGGCAACCAGAGGCTAGGCTTCACAGTTACAAAAGAAGCAGATCATTTTAGGCTGACCATATGGGGTTATTTTTTGTCAATCCTGCTAATTCTTTCTGAAACACTGGCTCTAGTCTTGTGACGTATTAAAGTCCACAAGGAAAGTTTTTATTATGTCAATTGAAATTTGTCAAATAAAGATCATTATAATTATTCTACTGAAAATCAAGAATGTTTATTTAAAGAATGACAAATGAAGAGGAGCAATTAGTGAGGATGACTTGGCAGCTCACTAATATTCTCTGGTTAGTAGGCAATTTGTTACTGAGGGTACACTAGCAAGCTCAGAGTGCTACATGCATAATTAAACACAAAACTCCAACTGGCCCATTGGAGATAGTTCCAGCCTCTGCAGATGCACGGTTTGATTTAAGGCAAGACTTACTGAATATGAGTGAATACTAAGTTTATCTGAGGACAGGAGAGGAGTGGAAAAAGGGTGAAAGATTTCACAAGATACACTAATATGAAAAATAATAAGAAATATACATTGATGTGTTTGAGTCCTCTGGCCCTGTGGCTGGACAATCTATACCACACCTACAAAGCAGTTCTCCTTTCAGGTTTGTGTCCCCGGGATGCCAATCTTCTCCTGTGTTCTGAGCAGGATTTCTGCTAACTGCTGAATACATGGGACTCACTTTCCCTGGGAAAAGAAATGCTGTTATGGGTTAAAAACAGTGTATCACTTAGTTTGTTCCCATTTCTTTGTCACCTGCTGCTTTGTTACACTTTCAGATGTGTAGAATGCTTACATTATATCTGGCATCTTTCTCATCTCAGGGTGAGAAATGATGTTGATTAGTTTCTGTGACATTTTGAGGAAAACAAATGTTTGGAGGAAACGCGAACACCAGAGACAATACATAAAATAACAAAATGTGGCAAACAGAAGAGAAAGTATCATTGGTAGGGAAATATGGATGGGAAATGCTGTTTAGCCTCATGTGGTGTGAGGATGTGAATGCATAGTCTGGGTCAGCCACAACAAAATTTTTTAGTAACTTTAAAATAAATTAGTGATTTGAAATTAAACTATTTTATAAGGAATTCACTATTGCTTGTGGGTAAAGGTAGCATTAGAGATATACTATTGTTTGTGAGGCAAAGATAA
This sequence comes from Loriculus beryllinus, assembly GCA_039877255.1. NCBI lineage: Eukaryota > Metazoa > Chordata > Aves > Psittaciformes > Psittacidae > Loriculus > Loriculus beryllinus. Next base: position 71,854 of record JBCJKH010046187.1, on the reverse strand, counting down.
TACTAGGTCAGGATAAAAGGAAGTAATGAGTTAATAAGGGTTACTGGGGTATAGAAGGGAGGGAGAAGATACAGTTGATGCTGATTTGTTGAGGCAAGAGTGACGGGTACCAATGGAAGGAACTGGAGTGAAAAAAGTGTGGCATATGTTTGAAGGATGTGACTAGAAAGATGAAAGCAATATTGAAATCTCCAATAGTACTAACTCATTCAAGGTGTTACCAGAAGGCCCACATAGATTGATAACTAGAATATAAAATTCGGTGTGCAGCATAACAAAATAGTTATCTAATAAAGGCAGTCAGGTATGGTAAGAATAATTCAGTATTTTTCATCTTATTTCAGGTACTCTGAAACATTTATGTATGTTACAGGTTCTGTTTCTCCACAACAACCAGTTTAAAAACCTTGGCAAAACAGTGAAGGGATTAAAAGGAATGATAAGCTTGCAGACCCTGAGCAATACCTTGGTTTTATTTTGCAGAACAGAGAGCAGTAGTTTTTTAGTGTTTCTTATCAGGATGTTTCTTCTCTGTTTCCGCATCATTTACCAATAAGTTTTGAAGCTAATTATCAATTTTAGTCAAACTTCACAGAAGAGAGAGATCTGTAAGACATGAAAATTCCACAGAGAGTACTTCAACTGAAAAAAAGCTGCCAGATGAGTTCAGAAGTTAACACCTTTTGGCTGCTGGCTAGCCAGTCTGCTGGATGAGTAGCTTGGAGGCAGTCAGAGCAGTTTACTGCTGCCTTTTCGTCAGATCAAAAGTTAGCACAAGAAGATTATCATAGAGGTAAGGGGAGTTGAGAAATGGGTGTTATTAATGTTGAGAGTATGCGTGATAGGTTATAGAACTCAAACTTCTGTCTCATTAATTCTGTTGCTCACAGAACTTACTTTCTGCATCTTTCTGGCAGATTGGGGATTTGTAGAGTCTAAGAATAAATACACTTTAGATATTATTATATATTTAGATATATACTGTAAGTATAACAGTATCTGTTAAGTAGCATACAGTCTGGAAATAAAAACAGCATAGGGTCTGAAGTTTCAAATGAAGTTATACAAGAGAATGTTGGCTCTGCTAAGTTACAGCATAAGAAGAAGCCTCCAGGGAAAGCAGGATTATATGCTGTAAACCTATTGAAAGTGAAAATGTAAACAGTCTTTTTCCGTGGTTCCTGAAAGAATGTCATCATAGATCATGTCAAATGCTCAATACTTTGAGAAAACAGGAAGCAAGTTTAGTGATACAGTTCATGGAGGTGAATGTCATGAAGCCATACCTCCTTATGCATTCAGAAAACTGAATGTCTGATTGCAGGAAAGGGAAACATGGCTTGAATGGTAAACTTGGTCTATTTGAGACCATAGTTGTTTGAAGTGGTTAGGGGAAGTTTGGACATTCATACATGGACATCATCCATGTATGAATGATGCAGTCACTTGGATTTAATAGGGAGCAGGGATTTTGTCATACTCTTTGCAACCATTTGTGGGAAATAAAGACAAATAGCAGATAGTTAAACCGCCACCAAGTTATTGTGAATGGCAGTTACAAAGGCATAGTGCAAATTGCACATTGGACTGGTCGCCACCATAGAAAAGCAAGTGTTTAAGAGAATGACCCAACAGTACATAGAATGTACCAGTCCATCTGATTTAAAAAAAAAAAAAAAAAAAGTTTTTTTTGTTCAAAGATCTGAGGGTGAACACTTATCAGTGGAAGAGACAGGATAACTTTAATAATCTGAACTTTACAGCCCTTCCCTCTGGGCTTTTTAGTCAGGAAAAAACCTGTCAATGTGTTTGTTTCAAAGAGATTTTGTAATAATGAGTTCTCAATTTAGCAGGACTCTATTGGTTTAATAAAATATACTTTCATATTTGAAGCAAATTTCAGCAGTAAATTAACAAGATAAATTTAAAGTCATATCCTGTATATCGTATCACTATATCATTAATATGCTTACTTGCAATATGAAGTGTGAAATGGGTACAGAACTTGCACTGTGTGCCTTTGAAACCGGCTGCATCCATAAATCACCTCTGTAGAATAAAACTGTTTTGGGGATGGAAGAGTTCTCACTGTTGTGAGTGGGTTTTTGTTTTTTTACTGCCAGACATTCCGATAAAACAAAAAGCACTTGCTGGCCTTCAGCAGAGCTCCTGTTTGCACAATACAGTTTGTTCTTTTGTAGCTCTTGGGGACATTAGAACTATTAAAATGGGGCTGTCTAATGCACTGTTATTGTTCACTTCAGAAGTAGCATCCAGCTGCTAAAATGTTGCATTTCTCTTCCTTAAGGCTCTCTTGTGACTTTAGCCCCTGCACTGCACTGGATTTTGTAGCAGGACACCATTCTTCATCAGGCATTTAGGGAAGACACTCAGCTTCTAAAGATTTACTGGATGAATTGCTCACAACTGCAGCCTTTTGGGAGATAGGGAGAGTTTCTTTATGGGCTCACCTTGTGCTCACATCCCCCTTTTGGAATCCGAGAGTTTTGTTATGTACTCTGTAAATTGCCTCAAGTGATTTATTACCCACAGCTGATAACATCTTGCTGCTAGACCTCAGAAAACTTTTTGTTCTTTACTGTTTTCCTACCGCAGTAGTTCCTTTCTGCTCCTTGTGGGATAGGCACACTGTTTTCCTACACTCCAAATACAGAAAACAGGCAGAACTGTGGAGGAAGAAAGCATTATACCTAATGTGTAGAAGTAAAATTTCATGACCTTGACAAGAAAGCAGATAGCAGAGCCAAGAATTGATCCCAGGTGTTTTGTAAAATAAGACTGACTTGATATGTACAATGCTTGGATTTATTGTAAGAACAAGCAGTAGAAAAGAATCAGATACTCCAAACCAAACCTACAAATTATACTGTATGTAGCATCCAGGCCCAGAAGTACTTAGTATCAACCCCGGTTTGTGCCTTGGAAAAATCTGTCTTGAATCCTCATTCCATCCCACTACCAAACATGCCGGCTTTGGGAAACATTTTCCTCTCTGGGATGCTATCATGTACTTTCTTGACTCAAGGACAGACTATCACATATATACCTAATATTCTTTCTGATCAACACTTCTAGAAAAAAATAGGTTTGTATGACTTCGTTGGGTAAAATTTAACTTTCTTTTGCTGCCACCTTGTGGGTCTCTCACCACTTCTAAGTACTGTGATCTTTAAAAAGTCAGGTAAAGAATTAAAATATGTGAAGTTCTCTGAAACATGAGCAGGTGTTTCCTATGAAGGAGATACCAACTGCCCATTCCAGCCTTACTGCACTCTCGAAATAACTGCTAAATGACATCTTCAGAAGTCATACTTACCCTGAAGAACATGAAATAATGTCCTGTAGTTTACAAGTCTGTGTGGAATATTTACAGACATTTCTCTTTCTTCTAGTACCTCTTACGTGCTTCTGTAATATCATCTTTCCCTCCCAAACTACTAAATTTACCTAGAACAGGATTTTTTACCATAGAGTGAATATTAGTCACAGCCTCTCCTCAAAAAGAGAAAACCAGACCAGTGCAGACCTTGGCAAAGGTCAAAATCAGTAAAGATTTTTCTTTCTCTGCTCTGATCTCAAGGTGGCAGCCTCCTGGTTATTTTTACTGTCTCAGACAAACAGCATTTGTATAAGAAGAGAAATTAGCATTATTACGTTTTTCATGTAGGAAAACGTCCCCCACCCGACACACTTTGTTTGTTTGGTAGCTGATCTGGGAATGAGCAGTTTCTATTTTAATCAACATCACTCATGAAACAAACTGATCTGGCATGTCAGGTGGGCTAATGTTCCACATCTGGCAAAGCAGCACTGGATGGATGCCTATCTCTGCCTTGCAAAGGTTTGGTTGTTCAGGTGATGGGACCCCGAATGTATTTTAGTGGAGTTCCTAACGGCTGTTTGGAGCTTGGTACCTCAAGTCCCGGTGGAAGTTAAGCAGGATGCAGGTTCTCAGAACTTAGGCCCTTTTAAACATTTTACTCTTGAAGTTTCTTGAGTTTTCAAACTCATCTCTCAGAACATCAGAAGACTGGGTATTTACGTTGTGTATTGTGTCTGTGGCATGAAAACTTTGTATCAGCTATGATGAAGCCTTAGGTGACCTGGGGCTCACCCGCTTTTAATAACTCTCTCCCCTTACAAGTTTTGTGTCTTACCTTTAAACTGTCACGCCTAAAAGACTGCTGTTATTTAAAATACAATAACAATAACAATAATAAAATAACAATACAGAAGACAATCAAAGGCAAACAGTGGGTTTTGTCTCTATATCATAAAAAAATAGCAAAAAAACCCACCTTCAAAGGTTTTGGAGTACATGATGGCACCTCTACTCAGTTCTTGCCTGTGGGACTTTGCATACTCCGAAGTAAGCCAATGCTTGTAGTCCATGTTTAGTTGAGGAATCCTGCGTATATGAAGACCCTGCTTTGCTTACCCAGCGTAAGAACAATTTGATAATGTTTTGTACAAAATTTTTGGCCAAGACTGATCTCTATTTTTCCTACCTTGTGAAGTTAGTTGGTTTTCTTTTGCTGGGTTTGGGTTTTTCTGACGTTGCTTGTTTTTTTCTGTATATATTTTGCAGACCTATTCCATAACCCACTGGCACAAGACCCAGGCTGCTGGCTTTATGTGATACATCTCCTTCCTTCAGTACAGCTCCTTGATAGGAAGTGTAAGGATTGCTTTCCTCTTCTCCCAAAGCATTGACAGTTGCTTTTGATTTTAATCAGTTTGGAAGAATAGGTGAATTAATCCTGCCTGTTCTTTTCCATGCTTCTGTTGATGTAGTAAAAGATCTAGAGAACAAATACCAAGTTGTTTTTTGCAAGATTTGTCAAGAAAATAGGATTTTCACAGCAAAAACAGTTTACTTTGTCAAATGCTTTTGATTTACACCTTTTTAAATTGTGCATGTTTGTCTTGTATCTTGGTCTGTATAGTTCTGGGTAAAAGATAAAAGCCTGTGCTTAGAAACATGCACCTACATTTGCGCATTCAAACTGATTGGTGAGCACATTGGTGAGCATGTTTACTTAAATATGGGTAATATCCTCAGCTATCTATGTGTTTCTGTACAGTTTAAATATTTATATCACATTTCTTGGTGAGGTTTATGCTGACCAAGTTTTCAAATATGTCTTCATAAATCACTACTATAAATTTTAGGGAGAGAAGGGGGGGGGGGGGAATTTGTGTTAAGAACAGCCAGATGATAAATCAGACAATCCATAAACATGCCTCAGCAGACCCAGAAAATCATCTTAGGTGATTTTTGTCTCTGGTGTTTGGAAAGCTGTGTGACTGGCAGGAGGACTGAAAATTACTGGAGAGCTCTGAGAAACAGAGCTCTGTTGATTCCTATCTTATAAGAAAGTAGCAAGGAAAACCAGTGTCATCCTGAAAACCTGCTCCCAAGTCTCTAGGAGAGTCAAGATGCAGGACTTGAACAAGGCAGCCCCAGGACATCTTGCAGGTGCTGGCAGATTGTGTAGCTTTGTTGTGAAGGAAAGCTGGTGGATGGACCACAGCTGCTGGTCTGACCGCGTGGCCATTAGCTTCCACATTCATTTGGCACTGGTACCTTCATCAGTCTCTTGCATATCTGATGATGTGTCAGACCTGTTCTTAGCATGTCTGTCAGGCTGTTTTACTAATGATTGTTTTTGGTTAGGGAGTGACGACTGAAGCTTAATGTGTTGGAAAATGTGTGTTGCATTTACAGCTCTAGAAACACTTCTGTAAAACTTCCTGGACTTAACCTTCTAAATACACTTACACTGTAATAAGCCCTGCATTAAGACTTGTGGCATTAATTTGCATCAAATTGTACCTTGGACTTTCTGTTTAGTGAGCTATTTCTCTAACATTACAAAGCTTCTTCCCCATCTGTGGAACATTACCTCAGCATAGTCCTGGCTGTCTCCTTTACTCAAGACATGTGCTCACACTTCTGTTACCTCCAGGCATGACTACTGCAGTTCCTTCCTAATTGGTCCCCTAGACACCATGACTTCAGAACTTCCCTGACTTCAGAATGCTTCTGCCAGTTACTTGTTCTAAACCTTTAGCTCGCTTCTGTTCCATAGCTGAAGTACTGCATTAGTATGCAGTTTATATCGTTGAAATTAACATCACCTACTTGACTTAAAAGTTTCAGACTCTTTATTAAAAATTAAAAATATTTCTGAATTAAATGCGAAACAGGGAAATTTGAAGCTTTTATTTTGATTGCACTCCAACAGTTTTTTCTGTAAATGAGCAATGGAACTGAGCTGCCCTTGACACGGGACTTGTTTTTGCCATTTATAACAAAGCCTCCAAATCTTTACTGACTTCTGCAGTAGATCTCATTTAAGTGGTATAAAAAGTCTTGCTTTCTAGTTTCTTGGTTTAAAACTTCTGATCCTAGTGCACTCAAAAGAAGAAACTTCATTTTATTGGATAGGGCTTCACCCTAAAGTCTTAGGAAGTATCAGCCCATGTTCCAATTCTGAATTATTGTGAAATTACATAGATTTACATTGCTATTGTTACAAAAGTCTGCACAAAAAAAAAAAAGTGAGTTGCCTTCTGCATGCAGATGAATAGTGCCAGCCTTATCAGCTGGTAGGGGAAATAAAATGTTTATGTCCCTTTTAACAGCAGTTACACAAAGAGAAAGGGAGTCGGCACTTCATCTTTATCACTACAAAAGGTCTGGTGTCATGCAGTCCATAGCTTTTGGAAAGAGAGTCGATACACCCCTGAAGACTACAGTAGGATCTAGCAGATGCACTCAGCCAGCCAGGAGAGTGATGATGCCCTCAGGTATTTATACTGACATAAAGAAAAGCATACATGTTTAGGTGACTGGAATTAGAAAAGGTTCTTCTCCTTCATCTGATAAAAAGTTGTTTGGTCTAGTAATAAAGTACAAATGAATCAGGAACTCAACCAAATTTTTTTATGAAGTAAGCAGTAGGCAACAAATGAATCCTTCTACTGAGAGTATTGTAGCAAATAAGTTCTGCTCCCTCGAGTTGAACAAACAAAATTTCATTATTTTTCCCAACTTGTGTCTTGTGTTTACTTTTATTTAATTCACAGCATCTCGATACACTTCTAGGCTGAGCCTCAGTGATCAGCATCACAGAGTTCTGATGCCCTCTAGTGCTTTTGTAAAATAATCTCTTGAAGAGAGCTATTTGCTTCTAAAAAGTGGGTTTAATTTTACATATCTTGCCTGGTTTTGTAAGCAGATTCCTTTTTATGCTTTCCAAGATGAGAATGTATTAATGATGTCTTATAATAGCATATAAAGTAATTTTTAAAGTTCTTAAAATATTTGGATCTGAAAGACAACATGATCCTGGCACAAGAAAGTAGGTGAATACCACCTGGAACCTTGTGACTTGTACCACAGGAGATACCCAAAGCAAACCCTGCAATCCCATACAATCTTACCTGCTATCATGATGTTTTAAAGATAAGAAAAACAGTATTGTGCATGGATGACATTTTAAACAGTAGTGTAGATGAAGTCTGGAACAGTAAAAAAATACCTGCTTTTTTTTTTTTCTCATGTATATCTCACAATAGTAAACCTAAGAAAAGTGGATTTAACAGTAGTTTTGAGAAGGCTGGGAAAAAAAGATAGTTTAATCATATTGAATAATTGGCTTGTTTTGCTGGTACTTTTCAGCGTAGGCATACAATTGTCTTTATCTCTACCATGCCATCATTCATGTATATAGACAGTGGCATCATCTTTCTGTGAAAATACAACAACAACAAAAAAGAGGCATGGAAATGTATGTCTATGGGAAATAAACCACAAGAACTACATACACTTAAAAAAAACCTGACAGATACTTGTTCCCATAGCAATTTAATTAAAGAGGATCTTGAACATTTCACATCATCTGCTAGGTTTTGGTTCATTTGAACAAGTACTTTAGGAGTAGGATGTCCTGAAGTCACAGGAGTCATAATCCTCAGCTAATGAAAATGCTGTACAGTCATTAATGTCTTCATTTGAACTTTTTGTTACAGGTTCTGAATTTGGAAATCAGAAAAATAAGTAAGTAAATTTTTTGGATTTTTTTTCTTTTGCATCTCTGAAGTATTTATTTAATTTCCTTTTCTCATGCCTAAAAAATACCCTCACCAGAGGATACGGCCAGGAAAAATGAGCTTTTGAACAAATTTCTGGGCTTCATATGTAACATAGTTGCAGCTCTATACTGTTCTGATCAGACAACCTACCCACTGCTGTCTGAAATTTAATATTGAAAGGTATTGCACATTTGGAAATGGGTATATAAAAATGCTATTTATTTATAAGATCAAATAGTGATCACAGGGAAAAGCATGCTTTAAGTATTAGAGCATTAGAATAGCTGTTCTATATTATGGCCCAGAAAACTTTCTCCTGTTCAACATGCATACTCTCTGGAAAATATTATGACTTATAGAATGAAACATTTTTAGTCTGTACTTGATGTTACGTTTATACTGTTCAGTTTCAAAATCCTGAAAATAAATGTAAAACTTATCTCTGTGTCTGGATTGAAGCAGCATAAATGTTGCATTTTAATGTGATGACATTTTAGATGCTATGTTTATAAGAGTATATCTGAAAACTATTTGAAATATTTGAAAATATTTGAAACGTTTATTAAAGGAAATAATAAAGCCTACACGGGATGATATTCTTTAACAATTTGATTTTATATTGCCGTTCACTTTGAGTACAGCTCTTTACAATCAAGCTACTTAATGTTTAAAAATGAATTGTTTCCTGCTTCCAGTGGAGTTAGCTATTCTTATTGATAGAATGGTTATACAGCTTCCTCTCCGTCTTACTTAAGTAGATGATTAGGCTTTTGTCATGGCAAAGAGTGTTACACTCGGTGGAGATGGTTTATATTAGTTGTGTGTTACTACAGGTACACCTTTAAGAAATAAGCTCTTATAAGATTGGGTTTTAATATTGCTTCATCTGAGTTAAAAGGTTTTGGTCTAACATGGAGTCCTTCTCAATTCTGCATTGATGTTGTGCATTTGCCACTTTTTATTTTCTCCCAGACTGCAGCTGTGGTAGGATACAGGAACAACACAAGCTCACTGTCATGGATTCAGAGCTTGGAGAAGGAATATTTGCATTGTGGATAGTTAGAAGATCCGTCGTGAAATAAAAGTGCATTTGCATTAATGGATATCATATTGCTATGATATAATAACATTAGTTTTATGATTTCTGTTGAATCAGAGCATTAAAAGTGTACAGCAATTTCTTTTTTTGGGGGAGGGGAAGAGAGAAAGCAGTGAAAACAAAATAGCATTTTTAAGTCTACTATAAATGCATTTTAAATAATTAATAGCATGAATTTTTGCCCCTTTAGAATACTGTGATTTGACCTTTTCTTATTTTGTTTTGCCTTCTTAAGTCTGGTAAAAGAAGGAAACCTGAAAACGTAACATTTTCAGATCCTCACAGTTAGGGTCACCATGACTTCTAACTTCTCTTTCTACACAGGGAGCATGTAATAAATTAGCTCCAAAGTAATTCAGAAGCCTTCAGAAAATGCACATTTTCTTTGTTCTTTCTGCAGAGAACCATTTGAGAACCCTGAAGACGCCGTTTTACTTCGGGCAATGGCAAGATCTGTAATGGAATTTTCCTATGTTGACTGGAACAATGTAGCCACCTCTCAAGAAAGACGGCTGGAAAATAAAGCAGCAGCAGAAGCCTGTAAGAAGGTGACAGTCCAATTTAGATGAGTGTTTGCTTCCTGAAGAAAAAAAAGTTATGCCTCTCTGCAGGGTGGAGAGAAGCCTCCTAAGTAAGTTACTGTCTCTGTAGAACAAGTACATTAAAACATCCACCTAATTAAACGAACTTCCAGCAAAAGAAGTATTAGTGTAACATTCCTTTTATCATCAGATATGTAATAGAGAGAGTGGAGAAATTAAGAAAATGAATGATAGTGCAGGTGGCTTGAAATTATATTCTTACCATACTTTTATTACCAGAAATCATTAAAGCTAAACTGCAAGTTAAATTTTAAGAAACTAGGAATAAATAATTTTGTTCCTTATAGTTTCTACAGAAGAATTAGACTTAACTGTGTTCACTAGCAGCAATTTGTCCTCCTCTATTAACATAAAGATATGAGAAAGCAACCATTAAGATATTTCTGAGAGGGGTTAAAGTATTGATTTGTGTGCTGCATGAATGCACTCAAAGCTCTCAGTTTTATGAGGATACTCTGTACAGTGGAAATGTGATCTCCTAAGAGTGCTTATACCTGGCTCTAATATTCTCCTAGGGTGCAGGCGTGTGTTTGCTGGCCCGTGTTTGCTGGCCCTTTTAAGAGAGACAGGGCTTGCCATACACAATGTGTTGCTCTGAGGCTGCTGATAGGTTTTAACGCTCTTCTATAACCACATGGGTCATACTGTGCTGTAGCACTGCACCTGTCACTTTTGGCTTCTAAAGCTTACCATCACTAGGGAAGCTACTGGGAGATGTGCATGGAGATGAAAAACAATGTGTTTCCTCACATCCTTCTCCCTCTATTCTGCCAAAGGCTTAGAGTCAATGCTATGTAAGTTATCAAAGCCTTTCTTCAGCCTGTGGTTTGTCTTCTGAGTTCCTTCTTTCTTCCCTGAATTAGCACAGGACAGTCTATGTTGGCAGGGATCTCTGGTGTTTTATCCAGACCAACCTTCCTGTTGAAAGGAGGTCTGAGATTGGGTTATCCAGCACCCTCAAGGGGAGTTGAGTATTTCCAGTGCAGGAGGTACCACTGCTTCTTGTCAATCTCTTTAATAGTGTTTAGTTGCACTCCAGAGCATTTTTCTTATATTTATATGGAATTTCACGTGCAAAGACTTGGGCCTGTTGGCTAATCTGTCACTGTGAATGCCCCATCTTCTCTACAACTACCTCTAGGTGATCAGATCTCCCCGAGTCTTCTTCTCTATGGGCTGAGCAAACCAAATTCCTCCAACCCTCTTAACACCGCAGCGGGAGGATCTCTCTTGGTATTTAATGTCTCTCTTGAACTCAGCTGATGAAAACAGGACACCTTTGACCTACTGTCTGTACTACTGTCCTCGCTGATGCATGGCACCCTTTACCTTTGGTACTGCCAGGGCATACTGTTAGCTCCAGGCAAGCTGATTGCTCACAGGGGCACCCAAGGTCCTTTTCAGCACATCCCAGTCTGTAGTGCTGTTTGGGATTAACTCCATCCCAGGTACAGAGCTTTGTCTTTGTTAAATCTCATAATTCCTTTCACCTTTTTGATATTAGAGTCCTTTCTTTCTGATTTCAACTTCCCTATTTTTCTTGCTTAAAGTTCCATGCATTTTGTAACTGCCATTAAATTAGACTCATCTTTGAGGTTTAAAAGGAATAACTGTTAAAGAATTTTACCATGCCTTGTAATCTTTTTGAGCATATAGATGAATTATTTTATATGTATATAATCTTTAATGGTGAGAAGTCCATCAAAATCTTAGTTTTGGCCTTCCTGTTATTTGAGCTTGGTCAATTCATAGAATCGTATATAATGGTTTGGGTTGGAAGGGACCTTAAAGCTCACCCACTTCCAACCCCCTGCCACAGGCAGGGACACCTTCCCTTAGACCAGT
>JBCJKH010046187.1:20068-55979 GCA_039877255.1 Loriculus beryllinus | reverse complement strand
CTTTCCAGTGGGCTTTCATGGGGCAGGGCGGGTGCCTCCATCTCTTTGGTAAATTCAGGTTCTTCTGCTTGGTCAGCAGCGTGATTTGCATCTGCTTTGGTAGCATCTGGACCAGGGTCTGTCTGTTCTTCACCTGTAGAACTACCCTCCACTAGTTGCACTTCATCTAAACAAAGCAGAAATTGCATCAGCACTGAACACTGAACTCATATGCAAGCAAACGTTTTTATTACAGAAGAAAAACGAATTCTAGGAAACTTAGGATCAACTACAAAAGTGACTAATTTAACCAGGCTTCATCAAGAAAGACCTCACACAGACAGAGCTCTGTTTAAGCTGCTGGGAGATTACTCTGGAAATGACCATATGCAAAGCTTTCATTAATTTATTTTCAGTTTTGCTGTAGTACTTGTGAATGTACAGAGGAGCAGAGCAGGACACTACAGTTATTTTAGCTTTCAATTCAAATGTGTTTTATTTACACTGTTCGCAGAATAGCCGAAACATGGAGTACAGGTAAGGGTTGTTCTTCTTTTACAAAGACAGGCATGTATTATCATGTAAGAAGCATTTCTGCATATAACAGATTGAAGACATTTTTTGCACATGAATGACTGACCACAGTGAACTCTGAAGTGAGTCATCCTACAGTTTATAGCCTCACTGCATGGAACAGCATCAGCTCCTGACTGCTCCTTCACTTTTCAAGTAATGCTTTCAGAGAAAAACATAACCAGTTAACTAACTTTTTGCCCTGATTCTACCAAGCAGGGGCTGTGCGCTGTACACTGTGCTAGTAGTTCTGAAAAGAAGGAGGGAAGAGCCTAACTGGGGGCCCAGGCACCTTCAAAAGTACTTAATTGTGGTTTCAGCAAACAGACTGTATATCCTCACCTTTCTTTTGCCTTTTTTCTAGTTTCCTTTTTTCTTTGGCAGCTTCTAGTTCTTGCTTTTCGTGAATTTCCTTCAGGGTCTTGCAGACTTTCTTGTGGGTAAACCAGTGTATTTTCTGGCAGTTCTGGTCACAGTACATCACCTGAAATATACCAGAGCTATCAATTCATCATCATGTACTAAATCAGATGTACAATAGTCTTGCATCTCTTAGTGTACCAAGTTAGATCTCTCCATGTATAGCACTTAATGGTATTTTTAAGCAATTTCTAAGGCTACATGGAGCGATTCTAACCTACATACAGATCTATCAAGAATAGTTTGTTTTGTTAACTCTGAATGTACAGAAATTTGACTCATTCTCCTTTCTAAACACACACACTTGGAAATCCAAGTACTCCTACTACTGAATTTTGGGCACTTCTAGAAGTAGCTAGCTTGCACATTTTCAGTATAGGCATACATGCCATTCCCCATAAGTCTACACAGTAAATAGCAAAGCGTTTGAAATCCTCAGCACCTCAGTGGCACTATTTTATATGATTCATTCTAACTATGGATTCTTACCATTTTACATACTGAACATCTTTTGTTTGCTCCCTTTCCCCCACAAGTTGTACAGAATTCAGCATCCACAAATCCCACTTGGCCAGTGATAGCTTGGGTAAGTACAGAGAAAGCAGTAGGATCAGAACCCTGAAAGGTAAGACAAGAGGTGGAAATGAGAATAAAAAACAAGACTATCATAGGTGGACAAGCAAGAAAAAAAACCTATTAATGAACTCAGTGTTCTTCACACACTGTCACCTGCTGCTAGATCCCATACAGCAGGTTTTTCCAGATGAATGTCTCTGCTGGCACACAGATATGTTGTGTATATACAACTATGTACACAACAGTATTGTGTATATGCAGCTATTCACTGTTGTGCTCAGTGTACTCAGATGTGACAGACCAAATGGTCAGAACTTGAAATCGTCAAAAGAACTATTTTCATATTAGTATTTAGATGCTATTTGCAGTATTTTTCCCACACAATACACGCAGTAAAGTTTAGTGTATTTTACTGGCAACCATAAATTAAGGCTAACTTTGTAGGCAATGATGTAAACACTACAGGAAAAAAATGCCAAGTTGCTCCAGCTCCAAGTAGATCCTTAAACTGATAGATTACCATGGAATATGCATGATCATAACCACTATATCAATGCTAAGATGCCCAGAATGAATCCAAGTAACTGCATGCCAAACTGGATGTCTAACGCTTCCAGACAGATAATTTACAGCATCTTCTCCTTTGCCCTTCTGTATTACAGACAGAAACTCCATGTAATAAACTGTATTTCTTTTAAGGCAGAGAAGACTACAACCTCCTCTAAGAAAAAAGGGGACAGGAAAGAAAACGGTTACTTTAAACCAAGTCTTAATGCATCATGATGGCTTATGTTTTCACACTGTGTTTATTTTTTCTGGCTTAGGCAAACAGTAGGGATTGCATTAAGCCTCAGGATATTTGAGTAGACTTGGAGCCACTTAAGATGGAGGCTATTTTTAATTCACTCAGCATAATCCAAACAAGTCACAAAACTGTTCCACTTCCCCAGTGTTAGTGCATATAACATCAAGCTCTCAGAGGCCAGAAAGAACATTCTTAAAAAAGAACAGTTAACTCTTGTGTAAGATTTGTTTTGCTGTAACTAATAACACTACAATGAAGAGTTAGCAAAGGGGTATGAGGAAAACTGAAGTGGAATTTTTTTTACATGTAATTTTGATTTCCTAATTTAGATACAAATTTTGCTCTACTTTGCATCATCTTGTATATTGCATCCCTTGATAAAAGGAGTTTCACAGAATGTTTCTTCTTTTTCTACCATTGTGTATTATCAACTTTTTATGTATGCTAGAAATAATGAATGCATGAGATCTAGGAAATTATTAGATCTTAAACTGAATGTAGACATTATGCAAAACAGAGTGCAAAAGGAGTTTCATCTGTGTCTGAATCTACAATTTGTAAAAGCCAATCGGCAAAGAAAACCTGCATAGGCATTCCAGAGCAGGAAAAGAAAAATCTGAGACAAGACACAAACGGTTTTAGTCTTCTTTACAAGCAGAGGTATATAAGCATTCATGACAGGCACAAGAAAAAATTACTAGCTGAAGTATTTTAAAGCACCTGTGTGCAATATGTAAAATAAAATCACAGTTTGCCAGAGCTGAGGGACATCAAAAACCTTTGTTAAACCTTTGTTTAATACAGTACACTGCAGAAGAGGTAAGCAGAAAGATGGTTTAGCTTAAACTGAATTTACTACGCAAGTTGCTTAGACAGACTTACTATTTCGACAGGAGCAATACTTCTCACGAGTTGCTGCAGCAGTGTAGCTTCACAGTAAGGAAACTTGCGGATACTTTCTCGAATGAGCTTCTCTTGATAGACAGGGAAACCATCTTTATCTCTCCCTTTCAAGAGACTAAATTTTTAAAACCAAAGTCAGGTAAGAAACCACATAGCAAATGCTAAAGAACAAATACACAGCATGCTGTACTCTGCCCTCCTTCCAACTATAGAGAAGAATTATAACTCAAAATAATTCAGCCACTTCATATTGTATGCTCTGGAACCACTACTTACCGATTCAACCACATTACAGAAAAATAATCATCTACACGTAGATCCTACATGTGACCTAAGTAGCAAAATGCTTTCTTGTGTTTAAAAAGGAGCATTGTAAAAATAAACACTGCAGAATGCATGATACTTTAAAATCACAAATTCTGCTTTATTTATGTTTAATAATGTGTTATAGTCCTGATGCCTCTGTGTTTATCTGGTTGGCTCCTACCTTTCTATATAGATCACTGATGAACTATTTGATCTCAGTACATGAAAGCCAACTTCATAACTTCAGTATCAGGCAGAAATCCACAGAAGTCTCTGGGGAATGTGATCCTTCTAAAAGCCAGGCCACTACTTTGATACTTAAGATCAGGCAGGTGGCTTTGTAAATCTGAGTAGATACTGAAGACGTGTTTAAGTCTCACCCAGAGCCAGTGAGATTTGCTGTTCTTGGTTGCCCAAGAGTTTTTGGGAAAAAGAACCCAAAAAAACCAACAACAACAAAAAAAAAAAACCCACACCCAAACTCATCCTGTAGGACTACTGGAAAGCAAAATGGCAAAAGTAATGTTCCCAGATGATCTGTACCGGACACTGAGGAATTCTTTCTTCAAGCCCGTAACTCCATTTTTCTGCACCACGTGTTGCTTTCTGCCCCTTCGTGGTGTATGTATGATTGCCAAGCTCTAACCAGTTCCAGTAGGTAGCTGAAACTCTTAAGAGTGTTTCCTTTGTAACCCCAGAAAAGGACAAGGTCACTCAGACAGAAAAAAGGGAGTCAGTGCCACCCCGAGGTGACTGCAGGTGGGAGCATTTCAAAATTCACCTGGCAAATCCCTTATCCAAAGCATCCAATCTATTATCACAGTTGTAATTCTCTGCTATCTGTGCAGCTGGCTCACCCATCTGTCTTCAGACCTCTGTAGAAACACATACCTTTTGATAAACCCGTCTAGTTTATCCTCTCGCTCTTTTAAAAACGTGAGACATTTCTGGAAGATACAGCTGATGTAGTGCATTTTCATAGCAAGTACTTCATTCATGTCTTTCTGCTTCATGCATTTCTCACAAATTAGATCCAGAACCCTGTAACATTTCTGCAGTGCTTCTACTTCAGCCAACAGAGGGTTCTCTTTTACCAGCAACACGATCTGTGAGAAAGATTGAAGAAAATGCAATCCAATTAGGAAATGTATTTTTAAGCTTGTGCATTAGCATTAAAGATTATATAGCTCATTGCAGCTAAATTTCAGTAGAGTTTCTAATATTCCCTTACTTCTGTCTTACACTGTCTTCCCCTTGTAATTCACAGTTCTCATACAAGAAACAATTAAAATTATGACTGGCACTAAAAATATGGATTTTTCCAGACTGAGAACCTGATCAAAACACTTTCAAAAGAAATAATTACAGGAATTAGCATCCACTGTCCTAAAATCCCATTCCTTCTGAACACCCAAAATAAACTGGGTTTGTACAATTTAAGCAGTTCCGCAGAACGTATCAACCTCACATAACCTTGTAGAACTTCAGGCAGACTAGTAAAGCACTGAACTAACCGTTTTAAGATGAAACTATATCCTCTGCTCCCTAAACTAGCTGCCACCAGTGCATTACTGTTTGTATGTACTGCAGATACCTAGCTGACAACTGTTGACAAACTCCTAACATTGCATGGCAAGCCCAAGGAACGTGGCTATGAATTCAGGTGAATTCATTTCTCTGAAGTACCCTGGAGGAACAAACCATAAAAACCATAGTTTTCAGCAAATATACAGGGAAGTAAGAATAAAGGTCTCTTGGCCATACTTTCAGGAACAGCAGCAGCAGATGATGTTACTATGTGAACCAGTGATGAAGGTAGGAAGATACATGCTGAGACAAGCACTCAGAGAACAATGAAATTTGTTAAGCTAGGAAACTGGTTTGTTTCCACTTCAAGTGGGGCCAGGAGAAAAACAGAATGCCAAAAAAGAAAGCCATTTATGGTTGTCGATGTAAAAAAAAAAATAAGAATCTCTCCAGTAGGTGTTAGTTAGATTCTGGTGTACATAAACACTGAAATAGTTTCATTTTCTAATCACATCTAAATGTTGAGCCCAATTCTTTCTCATTTTCAGAAGCATCTAAATTAACAGATGATGCTTTTGATCTCAGCTGGACTCTCAGAAGAGGTAAACGCTTTCTGACATAAAGAAACAGTTCCCACACCAACAAACACGTACAATGTACACATCACTTCACCTTAACAGGATGCATGTTAGTAGTAGTAATAATCTTATGCAGAGGCCCAGCTAGTTTCACTGGCAGTTTTGGTTCTTTATCTAAGCCTTGTGGTTTAGTATAGTAGTCCAGCCTTTCACGGGGAAAGAAGTTGTTGATGACGGTCACACAGTCATGTTGACCTAAAGGCACACAAGGGAAAAAAATAAGAAAAAAAGAAATCACTAGTGCAACAAAACAAAACAAAAAAAAAGACCTAAACTGAAATCTAACCTAAGCAATACAGGTGAGAGTTACCCACAAAGGAGCTTAGTGTGACATGCTTTACACTGGTAATGGGCACTTCTTGCTATTCTTCTGTATGTAACTTTTATGTTCATTAAGGGACTCCCAGCCAGGAATAACTACATGAAGTTTCATTTTGAGAGCTCTGTCCCCTTCCTGCATCCTCTTTCATTAGTAAGCCAAATCTAAGAGAACAGGTATTCCTCCCCAAAGTTATATTATGCTGGTAGTCTCATACTGGTGTTAATGTTTTCTCAAGAATTCTCCCCACTTTGTACTTTCAAAAATTAATGACATTTGTATTGAGGCTTGTAGTTTTTCAGACCTGAATCAGACAGAAGCATATTAACCTGAAGTGGGAGAAATGATAAAAACTGAATATGCTTAAAATTTACCAAAAAACCAAGGACCGTGATGAAAGTAACCAGATGAGAGAAGCTACATCCCTTTCTTGTCTTCTACAATATGATGGATTAACTTGGGTATATGATGGATACAATGTGATGGATTACTTGGGCAAAGGGAAAGTAAAATTTAGCTTCTCTGGCTCAGTACTACATTCATTAAATTGACTTGATTTATCTTGGCACTAATCCTATTAATCAGTAGAATATGACATAGACAACCACATTCCAGCATTTAAAACTCTCCACTATTTTAGAAGAGACTGTTCTAAGCTAATAGAGCATAGTGTAAGACAAATGACAGGGGAGGAAGTATCCTCACTTCCCACACACAGGCAGCTGAATTAATGTTGATTGGACAGAGAACAAAAAAGAACAGGAATGGATTCCAACATTCAGACTTTTAGAGAGTAGCATATCTCAGTATGCCCCAAAATATTTATTCTATCTTGATGCATTAAGATTTTATACAAAACCTTATACAAGAATTTTCCAAAATTATGAGATAACATTCCCCATTCACCTAATAATTCAATTCAGCATCACATTGGAAAAGACTCTCCAAATCCAAAGAATAATTAATAGGAGCAGACATGCTAGTGAATAGTTAATGTTTTGCTGTTTGAACCTCAAGCTATGTCAATGTTCTCCTCTTTGAAAGGACAGAATGAGGTAAGATTGAAATCCAAACTGCTCTAACTGCCTATTCAAGGAAATTAATCTAAATTGCAAGGTGGGCTCTTGGATCCAGAACACCTAAGGGACTTCTCAGATGTTTGAACAATATGAGAAGGTTGTGTTCAAGTGAAAACACAGGTCCTCCTTTTTGTTTTTTTTTTTGGAAGGTTATCTGGGCAGCAATAGGCGAGTCATTAAAATGACCTTACTTTCTCTGTTAGCATTTTATCACACCTCCTTGCTAGAAAGAGAGAAGTGGTGTATTTGGGAAAACTAATCATGAAATCTCCCGGCACTGTCAAAGTGGGTAAAAAAGCGTTTAGGAAAAAAAGATAAGAAAAAGAAACATATCAGAGAAAAGCCTGGTTGTATGGTTTTGCCCAGGATCACATAGCATGCTGGAACCTTTCTCTTGTTCTACTCAAGTTCAGGTCAGTAACTACTGACTACTTCAGAACAGGTTCCAAGCCTTCCCCCTCTTCCAAATGCAGAGAGGGAAGGACTGAAGGCAACTCTCCTATAGCACACTGCATGCTAGTGGCAAAGCTCAGATCAGAGCTCCTGACTCCTAGTGCTGTGCTACATTCGTTCCTTCCCACAAAGGAAGCTCCAATTACATACTTAGCACTGCACTTCAGACACCTCCAATGCCACCAGCTTCCTCTTACTGTTTGGAAAGCAAAGACATTGAAAAAACTTGCACACGTGGAGAACAGCAGCATCTATTCTCACAAATGAGATCATCTGTGCTTTTATGAAGCTAAAGCATGGGAATACGACAAAATGCGGTAAAAGAAAGCTGCACAACTGACTCAGTTCAGAACAGGGCATTAAATAATGCTCTTCCAGGAAAAACACATCAGAATCTAACATTTTACTTCTTTAGGAATTTAGGAAATAAGATGACTTTCACCTTACCCACAAAAGCAGCCATCTGAGCTGCTGTCCTTCCCACAGAGTTGACAACATCAGTCTCTGCTCCAGCCTCTAACATCATCCAGGTGATTTCTTTGTTTCCTGAATTTGGGGGAAGATATGGAGAATAAGAACTTGTAATTTTTTATGCTGCAGGAAAACAAGTTTTATTTCTTAAAGACCAGGAATAATGCTGAGGGAAATAAATGTTCTTAATGTCATTATTTTAAGAACGGATTAAGAGAATGGCACAGTGCTGCCTCCATATTTATGGCTCCAGAGGGTCAAACCAAAGTAAAAACTAAATTCAGGCAGGGTGTAACTCTGCTCTCTGTAACACACATTCAGCTCCCTGTGGAGCTTACGGGAATCATAAGCATGTAACTACAAGGAGCTTGATCCCTCCAGATAACAGTATAGAAGCAAATTCTACTAATATAGCTCGACAGTTCAACTACAACATTTGCTATTCTAAGAAGAAAAACAAATCCAGCGCTATTACGGATCAGGAGCATAGAGAAGAGAACAGATTGTTCCTTTCTCCACAGCAGGAACTGGGTGTTCAGACTGGGCTAAATACCAAGTAAAATGAAGCTAAAATTTTATGGGAAAATTAGATTACTTAATTGGTACCCTTCAGAGACTAATAAGGACACTTGTCACCACTGTAGTTCTGCTTTCAAAGGTCTTCTTACTTTATCAGGTTCTGTACATATGCTACATACAAAAAAGTGAATATATAAAAAAGAAAGGGGTGGTGGATAGACATGAATGTTTCTTATTTAAAAGCAAAGGCACTGTGTCAGTGTATAGTGCTCCTTTTGCACTCACAGATAACAGAACTTAAAAGTCAGTTTTCAGGAAGCATTCAAACCTGGGATGACAAGTTAAAAGCTCAGCTGTGAGCAAACTGTAAAAAGCCAGCATTTTCCACAAAGCTGCAGTCATTTAACAACCTCTGAGAGTTTGTTCCCATCTATCTCCTGATATTGCTCAATGCCACAGAATGCTGGAATTTCCCAATCATTTTACCAAAGCTTTAGCAGAAACCTAATCTGAAGAGCCAGATAAGGCTCCTAAACACACACGCCCTTTTTTTTTTTTATACTTATGATGAAGGAAGATGAAAGAGATTAAACTCTACCTGCTAAGAAATATTAACTTCCCTAGAACCTCTTCTTAGGGAAAAAGTGCCTGGCCTACTAAAAAAGATACTTAAAATAACCTAAAATTCCCAAACCTAATCTTTTTCCCAGAAGGAACCACGTTTTTTATGGAGCATTTTTTTCTCACAGAAGGAAATAATTGTTCCTTTCACTGGGGAAAAAGAACAGCAAAAAGAAAGCTGAAAACCACCACCTGAGACAGGAGAAAATATACACAGCTATAAGCAGTCTCATGGGAAAAAAAAAAAATCCAATGTAATAGAAGAGGAAAAATTAATGGGATAAAACATGTTTTTTAAAAACTTTCTGAACACATTTTTAGAAGTCCAAAAGATAATTGCAAAAATAATGGAGAAAGGCAAAATTTGAAAAATACTGGATTGACTTGATAAGCCTCAAATATTACTAAAAGCTACTTCCTAAAAAAAGCAGTTTGGTGCAGTATCTTTTTCAGTGTAACACAGTACAATTCAACAGAACGCACCTGCTGCACAAGAAACTGGCACGTGAGACTGAATTTTGAGGTCTGGAACAAAAAGGACAAGTACAGACAGACTCTATGCCTCAAAACACTGAACAAAATTGAGTTTTATATGAAAAAGGCCCCAAGTTAGAGGAGTAGCTCTCCCATTCCACTGTCCTGATGCACTCAGCTGTTCTTGACATACTTGCATGTTTCACATAAGTAACCGTAAACCTGAATAATAAGAACATGTTAACATTTTCCATTAAATTACTAATTTATGGCCAATTGTGCCCATCAATGTATCAAAAATCACTGCTCTAAGTGCAGTAAGAAATTACCTGAAAGTCCGGCAAACATCAAGGCAGTATATCCATGCTCGTGTTCATTGCAGTTAACATCAGCTCCATGTCGCAAGAGCAACCTGCACATGTCTACTTTCCCTTTGTAGGCTGCGTGCATTAGAGGGGTCATGCCATGCTGAAAAGCAAAAGAGAAAGAAAGTAGCATACATAAAAGAGCTATTTATATTTTTTGATCTTCATCCCACTGATAACATGGACTTGTACATACATATTGTGTATAACTACCAAAGCCTCATGTAATATTTGTTAGAAACAAAATCTTCATGAAAATATATGGCTACTAAAAACATGCAGCAGATTGTCCATTTCCGTGTCATCTGCTCTGACTGTGCTGTGCTCTACTTGAAAACAGACCACTGCTGAATAAATGAAAACCATTTACTGCCAATTTGTCACTAGCCTTTAGTGTGTTAAAGACAACTAATGCCTCTGTTAGCAGGAAAAAGCTTGGTTTAGAGAATTTGTTTTGTTCCTACATGATTTCTTTTCTCTTCTGCATTATATGATAAGCAACAAGAAAATTAGGAATAGGCTCTTGCTGCTTTTGCCATTACAAAGTTTTACAGTTTCTGAAACCCATCTTGCTCATTTTTAGTCACGATTACTGGTAATTGTGCTATCCTCCTCTCTCACGTTTATCCACCTTTGTGATTCTACATCAGCCAGAGCTCTGAAAGCCCTTCCACAGATACACAGCTCTACCTACACTTTAACAATGACACCATCTCAAACCTTGTCTTTGATAAATGGCACCAGTGCAAAAAACATTAGCTTCAGCAAGGGAGGCAATGAGTTTTAATCAGAATGCAAACCTGGGCAAACCCTAGGGGAGGTTTTCAGAAGCAGAGTGAATTGTTAGTGCAGGCTCCCTCCTTTCTAAGGGCAGGGAGAAGAACATTCCTGTTTGAGGAAACTGCATGACATTTTTGTTTTAGAATCTAGTATGCTTTTTCCAATATGCTGTTTATTTTCACTTAACATCAAGTCAGGATTCATGTTATCAGCCAAGACACAGTAATTGCCCAGGAACATTCTCCAACAAGGGAGCATGCTTCAGTTTGTCCCTGAAGGAGAAGAAATGTCATTTTCTTCCTTTTTTGCAGGTTAAGGCAGTATGCACGAATACACTCGGGTACACCATTACTGCAGATCTGTAAACACACGGTAATGGGATACTCTGAAATAATGCAATTGTCAAGTTTGAGCCCTAATATATTTCTTGTTTCCATTTATGATAGAATAAACCCCAAGTGAGTTAAATTTAACAGTATAATAAAAAAAACCATCCTAAAGATGATGGAAACTGGGGAAATTATAATAACAATTTTAAGTACTAGATTGTCATTATTACCCATCCTAACTGAAGGCAATAAAAAAATTATTACTTGATGCATTATATTTTAGTAACTTGAAATACTATGGTAAACTGCAATATAAGCTGCCATCAAAGAAACAAAAGACCTGAAGGGATCACTTCAGAAATACAAAACAGATTTAAGATTAGTTTTGTTAGGTTTCATTTGTGGTCCTACAAAGGTTAAGTAAAGGCTTTCTATCCTAATATTTGTATGTTCCATTACATTACATTAACAGCCATTCCATTTTCATGGACCCATCCCAGTCTGGAGTCATAGTATGGATTCCTCTCCTTTAGCAGTGCAGAGAAGAACTGCTGTAAGGGGAGATGAACACTGTAAGGTTTTTGACTGGAGAAGGAACTTAAAGAAAACAATGATTTTAAGTTTGGTTACATCTTGAATGCCAGTTGTTTCAATTAAAAACCCACCTGAAGATGGCAGGACAAATGGTTGGTTTGCTTTGGGTTTGGTTTATTTTTCTGTCATCCTGGGAAACCTTCCTTTTTGCCTCCTGGGAAACTTCTTTAAAAGCCTTTGATTCAATTTTAAAAGTGTCAGGCTGTGGTTTGGATTAAAAAACTCCTATCAAGCCAAAAACATGCGGACGGTTGTTACGAAGTTGGATGGAGA
Source organism: Loriculus beryllinus (assembly GCA_039877255.1). NCBI lineage: Eukaryota > Metazoa > Chordata > Aves > Psittaciformes > Psittacidae > Loriculus > Loriculus beryllinus. The sequence goes on along the minus strand of JBCJKH010046187.1, from coordinate 43,975 downwards.
GTTACACTAATATCAGCCTTTCACATTCACAGCCAACAAAAAAGGGACAGGCTAGAAACAAGCTTATCTGGAAAAGCTTCATGTCCTGTATTATGTCCCTGTGCAGAAATCGAAATGACTGTAAATACTCTTCCCAGGCTGAACATCAATGACAGGTCAAGCAACAGCCTGTTTTCTGACAGATGACATTTGGATTTTCAAGACAACATACTTAAAAGACTAAACTAGAAGACAAGTTTATTAAGCACAGAGATTAAATAAATTATTATTATCCCAGTACGGAACATAGGATAAGGAATCAATTTTCTAGCAGCTACTATGTAACATTCTTTTGACCAAAAATCCAGTCTTTTAACCTTATTCCCTGGGACAAAAAAAATAATCAACCCTAGCTTCTTGTTTACTTTGCAGGGATTGTATGTGGTTTACAAGGAGCAAAATGAACAATTCCCACCTTTTGCAGGGCTGTAAGTATTCCCTGTATGTCTGACTGTACAACAATAATAGTTTGTAGCACCTCTAGAAATTACTTGTCACCTCTCTTGGCTAAGTTCTTCAGGTCATCAACCAAGAGGGACCCCCTGGCACAATGGGGCTATGTCTCATGGCACAGCCAGCCCAGCCATTACATACCACCCTTCCCAGTTCCTGGTGCTGAAAACCTACCAGAAGCAGACTGAGGGATGGGATTCCAAGAACTAAAGGGACCTAATGCTGCCACAGGTGGGGAGTCAACTGAAGGAAAACAAACAAACAAAAACAAAACCAAAAAACAACCCAAAAAAAGACCCTACAGGCTCAGCGGGCTAAATCAGCTGGATTTAGGGGAAGAAAAGGATTCATAGGGAGACAGGAGGTCAGAGGAGTACCAGAACCAGGGACAGGCTGGACTCTGCCACCAGACGTGGGAGAAGCAGCAGGCAGGTTAGCCTATCTCACTCCAGCACCTGGGAGAGATGTGCTTCCACAGGATGAGTAAAACCAGATTTGATTTCCAAAAAGAGAACAACCTGGAAAAGCAACCTTCTGCCTTCTAGGGACTAGAGAGAAAGTTTTCAATAACAGTGTTTCTTTGCCTTCATTGAACAGAGGAATTGGGGAGCAGGGTGGCCAGGGTACAAGAGTTGGGACAAAGGAAGAAAAATACAGAGACCTCCTTGCATGCCAGTAATCCGTGCATATTCATAAGAAAAACTGTGTTGCAAGCATTAAAACACTCATACTGACTGTGTAAGAACACACATGATATATGTATATTTTTAAAAGCCATTGTTTTGTGGATAACATGCCTCTGATTCCTTACTAAAATAGCCACATTGACTTGTGTTACACAAGAGAAAAGAGGAATCCAAGTGATCCCACCATTCTCCCCTTCTCATGCTCACTTCATCCTTCTTCTCAACCATGGAAACTTGGCCAAGATGTGGCACATCTTAATAGGCTGGATCACACTGCTGCAGCTCCCTCAGCAGGTACTGGGGTGCATCATGACACCGCATGTGTAAATACTAGCTACCTAAATAAAGCAGGAAAGGGGCTGTAAAATCCCTGACAAACTGCCATAGACACTTGTATGCTGACAATGTTAATGCATCCACATCTCCAAGCTCATTTTGCAATGAGGAGCCCAACCCTGTATTAACATGGAGAGTGCCTTGTTTTATTCTTCAGATTCAGGCAACTATACCAGTTCTACTCATTCAGGAAATTTCCAACTAAACACCGACTGTGGGTTTGGCTTTTATTTGAGACAATACTCGGGAAGTTACTAAAAAGGGAACAAATGAGGAAAAAAAAGGGCAGGTGGCACAAGCTTAACTGCATTAGTTATGTATGTCTTCAAAATCAACTCTTCTAAACCGAAAGGAAGAGCACTACTGAAATTAGACCAACTCATCAAGATTGGCTCAGGTAGCCATTTGGAACTGGAGTGTAAAAATGTCTCCAACTTTTAAAAGAAATGGTACTGAATGCTGCTTGTCTAGAAATACATGACTTAACTTTTCATGGGATGAAAACCTTCAAAAATGTCACCCTTAAAGCTTTTTGAGTACGACTGCCCTTAGCTATCAAACCTACTGCAAGCAAATACATGCACAAATCATTTTAGCTATAGCTAAGTAAGAACTAATTATAACATGAAATACTGTTCAATGAGTGCCAATCACAGCTACAGTTCTCCTTTATAATCATGCTGAATTGTAGGCTTCACATATGTAATACATTAAACTCATCTGATGATCCTTCTGTTCATCTGCAGTGATGAAAAGCTAAAGTCTCCATCAGTCAGCAACCTGAATTGAAACCAGGTAAGTCTTAATAGCTGCTGAATTTTCTTTGGTTTGTTTATTTTGGAATACTATAAAAAAAACAGAAAAAAAAAAACCAAATCCAAAAAAAACCAAACCAGAAGATAGAATTCTTTCTCCTCCATAAAGACTAAGGATCTGGGCATTTTCTGCTGGTATAGGAAGTCCACACTGGACTAGCAAAACAGATTAACTGAAGAACCCTCCACTGAACATAATGAGTATGAGTAAAGCTACACATCTCATACACAAATAAGCAGGCTGCTGCTTCAATTCCCAGGAAGCATTCAGGTCTGTAATTAGCATATAGAAGTGGACTGTTTCTACAAGATTTATTTTGCTGCAGAATTGAACAGCTGAATTACCAAACTAGAGGAAAAAAATAATGTGGCTAATGCCAAATGACAGTTCTATATATAAGATTATGATGAATGACCCTAAAATTATTTTAACTACAGAAAAACCATGAAGCATTTTCAGGTCAAGTCTCTCTACCAGATCTGCAGAAAGCATGGGGCTGTAGCAGTGTAGTGCTCCTTTGCAACCTCAACCACCAACAGGACTGAGGGAAACTTCCAGTTTCCACAGAAAAACATGCTTCCTCTAGACTGCCCTTCTGCAATAATCTGAGAGATCTCAGCTTCACCCTGCAAATGGATGGAGTTAAAATCAGCAAACTGCCCACATGAAGTCACAATGCTATTCACAAGCTCTGTACTCCCAGGGGAAAGAAAATTCCTGAACACGTTCTTCCATACTATGTTTCCAAATTAGCAAGCATGAAACACATTTGCATTTGTTTTGCATCCATTTCCATTGCCCACCTACATGTCCATTTTAGGACATCTGAACTTAAATACCCCTGAAGTTTTAAAGCTGCCAAACTGTGAAGAACAAGCTTTTTGGTAGACCTATGTACTAGTTATTCCTTTGTTTTCATGAATGCAGTGATTAAACCTAAAGACATTTCCATTCTTCCACTACCTAAAGCCACGAAGAAACATCAACAACAAAAATCTGATTTGGTCAGAAAGGCTACTAGAGATAAAGCAGGACTGTATCTGCTGGATATCTACAATCTTCTGGAAGAGGGGCATCTGTGAAAGTAATACGAATAATAGTGTCTTACTTTGCTTCCAGAGGAGCACTGCAGACTATTAAGTCTGGGCACATGGGCAGAAAAAGCAAATACTTTTTTGTTTTCTAAATATATAACAACAGCAGAAGAAATATGGTGTCCAGTTCATGCCTACAGTTTTGAAGTTAAAAACTGAAACAACTGGAAAGGATTTGGAAAAGAGCCACGATTATAGCTCAGCTGCTGAAGAAACACAAGTTTAGGCAAGTTTCTTAAATAGCCAGCGCATTTGAAAGATGTTAAAATGTGACCTGGTCCTTGTCTGAAGGTACGTAGAGAAAAGATTGCTGATTGACAGTAGTGTTCAATCTAGAAGAAGCAGATCTAAGCAGTTCAAATACAGGATCAACCCAAAAATTAAAAGGGCATCTTTGCATTCACTGTTTAAAATCAGGAAGTACAATATGGAACAGCCTGCTTCTGGGTGCTGTGGATTCTCCAGCCTGTGAAAATTATTAAATTGTGACTGCATGTTTGCTGTACCACAGCTAGAAGAAAGACTTACATTAAACCTGTGCTCATTCTGTGGATTCTCTCATGTAAAAAGGACTTGAAGGAAGGAAATGAGTTTTTAGTTCCCAACTAAATTGTACTCCCATTTCAACATCTAAGCATTCAATTTTCAGCTGTTTCCTCATTTCTTAACATTAATAAAATAAGTAACAGTAGTAATATAAACACTAATGTGAATTTCAGCATAAGCTGCTAAAGCAGCAGAGGAAGAAAATAAAACCTGATGCATTCAAAGCAGTCTCCAGCTGTGGCAACATTGAAAAACAGATGAAGCTAATGTTTAACTGGGGTTTCACACGCTCTATTTGCATCTAGATATTAGAATAACGCATTAAAGGGAAAATGGCTTACAACAAAAAAATTCTAAGTTGATGTGAGATGACTGATGAAGACTCCTAAACAAATCTGAACCTTTCCTGTTTAATATGCATCATTACACACCACTCTTGGGGATAAAAGGAGACTGCAAGAAATCCATTACACCTTATGTGCCTTGGGTCTATTTAGGCAGATGTGAGCATTAGGCAAGTATCATTAATACTATTTCTTGTTTAACAACAGCCTGAGGCATAACTTTGTTATGGTTTCTATTAACAAACCATATCCTCCCAACAGTAATCCTGCACATTGTACTAATCCTTCATCAAGAGTGCAGTCATTCAGCACTAGTCCAGCAATTACACTAAAAGAAATGCTTTTACAGTCCATACAATAAAGCACACTTGCACAGATACTTGTATCTCGAGTTCCTTCCTAAAGTTTACAGTAAGCTTAGTTTGACTAGCTTGTCAGCAGCTTGCTGAAGTTCATACATTAGGAATTAAGGTATAAGTATTTAACTGTATTGAAGAGCAATAAGAAAATGAATCTGTTGGCAGCACAAGAAAGGCTATCAATATTCCAAAAAGTAAACCAGATGAAGTGGTAATTTTGGCCCTGTCCAATTTTGGGCCTTCTAGTATGACAATGTGGATAAACTGCTTCTATGTTACACATATTAATATTGCATGTTCTAGAAAACATGAACATCACACAAGGTTCCTTTCTCCACAGACTTCCTCCCATCTTCAGGTAGCACTTTATATACTACATGTCTACTACATCAGCCTCTGCAAAAGAGAGCGTATTTTCCATTTCTGACTCAGCTGCTCACTCTCCAACTATGTTTATGGTTCTGCAAAGATAAGGATTTGGGTGGTAAAATGCAAGCATTAGATGAAGACAGGTATCTTTATCCATGCTGTCTGCTGCTGCCTAAGCACAGTGAACTGAAGTTGGGTGGAGGGGACAAGAAGTCATGGATCACCCTCATCATCTTCCTGCAGTGTTCATCTCACCTTACAGACACCCAAGGTCATGCTTGAACTTGAGAGAAAGTACTGCCAGTGTAGTACTTGAAGTCACACTAATCTTTAAAACAATTAGTAACATTTAACCTTTCTTTGGGGAAAAAAAAATAAAAATAGTGGGAGCTCTTCAAAGGTTCATTATTCAGCTGCAGGCTGGAAGTACCTTCAGGATAACTCTGATTTCCAGCAGTCTATATAACAATATAATGTAACAATAAGAAGGCCTTCAGACCTAGTATTTTCCTTGCTAAACCCAGCATAATGCCTGTATAGTTTCACTGTACCTCATCCAAGCAATTGACACGGACATTCTTGCTGCCCAGTAGCCTTCCAGCCTCCTCAGTGTTTCCTTCACAGAAAAGAAACAGACAAAAAAAGAGAAAAAGTGGTGTGAAAAGGCATAAAATGAGAATCAAGAGGAAAAAAGATCAGTTCCATTCCTGCTTAAAATCAAGGTCTTTGTAGATTAACCACCAGTAAATCACATAATAGTTTGGGTTGGAACGGACCTTAAAGATCATCCAGTTCCAACCCCCTGCCATGGTCAGGGCCACCTTCCACTACAGCAGGTTGCCCAAAGTCCCATCCAACCTGGTCTTGAACACTGCTAGGGATGGGGCAGCCACAGCTGTTCCAGTGCCTCACCACCCTCACAGGGAAGAACTCCTTCCTAAAATCTCATCTAAATCTGTCAGTTTAAAACCATTCCTCCTTGTCCTATTCCTATCTGCCCTTATAAAAAGTCCCTCTCCAGCAGGCCCTTTTTAGGTACTGGAAAGCCGCTCTCTTCTGCTTCACAGAATATTCATTGTTGACTGTCCTTTGCTCATCTCTGACACAGAGAAGCATTTTAATATAATGGAGAGTTAATCTCCAAAACTATAAATAAAATCTTATAGGCTCCAACTGCCTCAAAACTACACATAGAAATGCATGAAACACATCGGGTGTTTTTAGTTTGCCTCCAACTAACAAACATAACTCACTATTTTCAAAACACAGTTTGGAGTGTAGCTATTCAGACAGGGCCGTGAAATCTGTGTTGCTGGACCGTGAAATCCAACTGTTACAGCAAGTGTGAAAGAAAGCCCCCCAGCAATAAGCATATGCACCACGGAATATGGTGAAACTGCAACGCTTACACGACTAGCAAAATAAAACAGTGCAAGGGGTAAGAGGTGTAGAATACCCTGGGCAAGCTCAAGTTCTCTTAAATTAAGAGCATCTTGTCCGCTAGGACATCCTGGTCTGGCAACGGCACATAGGGAAGCCTGTAACAGGCTAAAGGACTACATTATCCCCAGGAAAACATCTTTTTCCAGAACACATTACTAGAAGTCATCAGATAAACTTCAATGTACGTTACCAATACAAACACACGTAAGACAGATGCAAGCTTGCCTTGGCAGTCAACAACTCCAAGCTGGGCTTCCCCAGCCCTAACCTTGCAGCACTGAGACCCGCCGTGACAAGCGCCCTCTCTGCCAGGCGCCCGGCCATGTTCCGGGCTGGGGAGCCGCGGGACGAGGCCCACGGGCGGGCGCTGCGAGGCCGGCCCTCACCACAGGCCCACAGGCGCCCCGCCGTGCCCGTGGCCCAGGCCTGAGAGGGGCCCTCGAGAAGCGACGCCGCGGTCAGTAACGGCCAGAGCGCCCCGCCGAGGGGCCGCGGCGCTCCCCTGCGCCCGCCACCACAAACCCTCAGGGGTGCTACCGGTGGGGCCACCCGGCCTCTACGAGGCCCTCCGGAGCTACGGCACGGGGCAGGGCATAACCCCCGTCAGCAGGCACCTCGCCAGGCAGCAACGAGGAGCTGAAAGCGGTCGGCCCGGCCCCACCGGGACAAGCACTACCGCCGTCAGCCACGGAGGGGCGAAGGCCCGGCTCACCTCTAGCGATCACTCCTAGCAAATCTTTCTCCTCCGGGCTCAGGTCACCTCTCCGGGGGGGAGCCATCGCGCCCCCGTCTCGCACAGGCGGTAAGGCGGACGCGGGGCGGTGCAGCCCGGGGAGGCACGTTCGGACGGGTCACGGCAGAGCTTCGGGCCTACTGCCCCCCTCCCGCACCCCCTCCGTGCCGCCAAGCGGGCGGTACGCTCCCCCTCCCCGCTCCTCATGGCGACTTCCTCCCGCAGCTCCGCCCCGCTAGGGGCCGGCCGCGGGCTAAACCATTCCTGCGGGCCGTAGGGAGGATCGGGTGTCGGTTGGCTCCCTTCGGTGGCTTCTCAGCTCGCTGCTGCTAGCGAGAAGAGGGTTGTTTCTCTTCTGGTCCTTGTTTTGAGGTTAAGAAACACGATTTGCCTTTATTTTGTCTCCCCTTTTAGCTTTCCTGCGTCTCCTGCTTTCTACACCCTCTGGGAGGTGCCGGCAGTGGTGCGGGCGGGCGGAGGGGGCGGCCGCAGCGGCGCGCGTGTGTCAATGTGTCTGTCCTTCACTCCTCCATTGTCTGCTGCCGCCGCCGCCGCCGCCGTCGCGCCTGCCCTCCGCTCCCCGGACCGCGCAACCACCCGACAGGTGCGGCGGGCGGCTCTCACTCACGGCCGGGCTGGGGAGAACGCGGCCGCTGCCGGGCGGGAGCGGCGGCTCAGCCCCGCGGCAGCGCTGCCCGGGCTGGCGATGTCCGAGGGCTGCAGCGGGGCAGCTCCGGGCGGGCGAGGAGCGGGGCCTGTGCGCGGCGTCCATGGCGGCAATGACCGGGTGCCCGCGGGGGTAGCCCGAGTGGGTTTGCGCACCCCCGTCGGCCTCGGCTGCGGGGCCCCTGCGAGGGGTCGGGCGTCCTTCGCCTTAAGTGGGCGCGGGGAGACCGCTGTGAGCCCCGAGAGTCCCGGGCCGGGGCTCTGGGTCTGCGGACGTGGGGGAGAGGCGGTGGTGAGGGGTGGTCCCCGCGGCAGCCTTGCCCTGGTACTCGGCTGTCAGTCCGTCCGGCTTCCTTCCTTCCACGGGGTCTGATGTATTGCTTATGGCTTCGGTCTGTGGGGTTCGTGTTTTCTAGGTAGGGAAAGGTCTTGTTTCGGCTGAAGAGGCCGAATAAAGGCCTGGTTGTGTCGTGGCATCGTGTCTCCGAAAGGAAGCTGGTTTCATTGACTTGGGAAGGGAAGTAACGCGTTTGGGGTGTTCGGAGTGGTGCCTTTTGTTAGCGCCTTTCTAAAATTAAACTGCCGGTGGAAAAATGATCTGTGTTACTGATCCAACTTTCCACTCCTCCGGCTGCAGCTCGGTAGGCACAGGGAAGAGCCTGCAGATACCCGGCAAGGGACAGAGACCGAAGGTTAACATCCCTGGTTTCCGCGTGTGTTTGTATGAGAGAGAAAAGCAGAATCCTAAATCCTAGTACTCAGTGCTGACATTCTACCTTCCTTTGTCCTATTCTTCAATATATGGGTTGGTTTGGTTGTTTTTTGGTTTTGGGTTGTTGGTTGGTTTTTTTTTGCAGTTGTATCCTTTCTTTTAAGGAACCTGGTTTTTCCTGTAACTAATTTTTGAAGGCGCAGCTGTATCATCAAACTGATTTTCTTCTTTCCGTAGTACTTGCAGGTCATCTTGTGGCTGCTTACATAGAACCTCTCTCAAATACTAATCTTGTTCTCTATTTTTACATTTGTTGATTGCTTAACTGACTTTCAGGAATGGCAAAGTCCTGTTTGCTTCCTCGTTCGTAGAAGTGTGTGGTCTCTGAATCTAGTGTATCTTTGTAACTACTTGGGTACAAAACCAAAACGTGCTACGATTTTAATTTAACAGACGAGCCAAATTGTGTGTGTTTTCCTGATTTAAAAAAGAATCACAGAAATACAGGGGTGTATCATCTAGTTTTACTTGAATCAACAAGTGTGAATAAGAGTGGTTGCTTTGGACTTCGGATTGTAACAGATTCCCTTGATACTTTTTTTCCTGTGGGAAACCAAAAATGTCTTGAGGAAACGCCGTCCAGACAAAAGTGCCTTTTATATTCTGGTCCAGAAAGACATCCCTGTGTAGTGCTGAGAGAAGTCTGTCGCTGTCTCAACTGTGAAGGCAGAAATTAGTGTTTTAAGTGGTCTTTTGTTGGTTCACTGCAGGGTGTGTATTTTACCTGCTGCGAACAAGTTTTGTGACGTTATAGTATGCCGATAATCTCTGTGGCACTATTAAATAATAAGAGCTTGCGAGCTTCCTTTCATACTGAAAACCCCAAAACTGTCAGGCATTCAGTATACTGAAGTATGCTTATTATATTCTTTTTTTTTCATGTGAGAATGTCATTACTGTCATTGCACCTTACTTCGCAGAGTGAGCAGGCAAACACAGTTTTTCCTTGGCAGCCTCACTGGAGCTCATTTGGTTACTAAGGTTGCAGGAGTGCAAAGGTAATAAAATACTTTAATGCTAGTTAATAATGTTTTGTACTTTTACGTATGGGAGGCTTCTGTATAACCTTCGCTCCCATAGTATGAGACATTTCATAATCTTTGCTTTATTCTTGCGAGATCATGATGAGGTAATGAAGTGACATTCCCTCCATTTTATGTATGGAATTTGAAGCATGGAGGCAGCAAATGATTTTTCTAAGGTGGTGTAAGGAGCCTGTGTCAGGGCAGGGAACATGAAAATGTACGTTCTGTACCTTTGTGTCTTGCTTCTTAATGCATTTTAGTTTATCTGCTGTATCTCTTTGTTTCACATATTTAAGTTGTGGCTATTAACTGTATGATAATTAATAATTAAAATTGTGGGTGTTACAGTGGGAGAAGAAACAGTTAACCTCAGTGCAACTCAGCATATTGTTTAGATTTCAAATCATAAGTATTATTACATAATAAAAAGTCTTTATTTCCTCATCAGGTGATGCATCTGGTATTTTAGATTTATAAAGCAAGTACCAGTGATGGCATTTATTCCTGTGTTTGGAGGTGTGCTTGTGGGAACTTACGATGACTGTTGTAATCAATGTGTAGGTGATCCTAAACACCTGATTTTTTCTACAGTTGTTAAGAGTAAGATTCATGCAATAAAATAACAAGGATTTCCTTAATTGGATAACACTTTTGGTGAATGTACAAAACAATAAGCTTTTTCTTGGCTCAGACCTAGGAGAGAGGAGACTGCCTTATGCCTTGTAGAGTATACTATGAAACTCTCAGTCTTTGCACGTGGAAGAGAGGATAAGGATATGCTGAACTGATTTCACTGGTTTCAAGCTGGTTTCTGTCAAATTACTTGGAGAGAAAGTAATGTGAAAGCCTTGCTTGTGTCTTGGAGGCTTGCTTGAATTAAGGCTATGTATTATGTTGCTCTGCCAACGGTAGCACAGGTCAAAGATCCTGTAGCTTCTTTCTGTGCCTCAGCTTGGCAGGATCATAAACTTGGTCTGACCCACTATGTTTTATCTAGGGAAAAGAATAGGTAAAACAAGTCCTGTTATTCCTAAGAGTCCTTCTTCTAGCTCCCATCTTACTGGTTCACAGCTAACAACTTCTTCAGCTAAGAGTGGTATCTTTGTGTTTACCTTTGTATTGGATAGCCTGCAGTGGGGTTTTTGAATTTGAGTAAATTTAGTGTCTGCAGCATCCTGTGATTATAACTTTCATAGCTGCTTGAAAAATAAACCTTTTTGAATCTTTCTGAACCTGCTACTTCATAGTTTTATTTGATTCCTCAGCCCCTGTTCCTGCTCTGGGAGACAATGAAAAATTTTTTCCTGATCATCCTTGATGTGGCCTTGATCAGGCCTTGACAGACCTGGTTTACCCCCTACCACTCTTTTTTTAAGCTGAACTCTTAGGTCTGCTTTGTCTTTCCTGTATGAAAGCCATTTCACGTGGTTCTCAAGTGCGTTTTTGTAAAATGGTTCTGTCCTCTGCAAGGCCTGGGCTTTAGGAAATCTCCTTCACGCGGAGCTGAGCCTTTCAGACAGACCTCCACTGAGTTTTGGTCCTGCTGTCTCCAGTCCTTGCAGTTAAATCCTGGCCAAAGTGAGGAGTATCTAAGGATTATTCATTAGATCAATTCAAGTTCATGAAAGTTCAAGGGTTTTTTTATTGCTACAAATGTCTTCTGTTTTTTACTCTCAGATCTCACAGATACTTGTCTGTGGATAGCTTGCTTTTCTCCCTATGGCTTTGCATAACTTCTTTAAGTATTTTTATTTTATTGTAAGTGGTGGGGTGTTTTAGATATCATCTGGTTTTGGATCTTGGGACAGCCCCTGGATCTTTGATATGATCTGTCAGTGTTGTTAAGTCTTGTTTTTACCAGCAAGTAGATTATAAAAAGACTGCAAAAGAGTAACTGAAAGCAGCAAATTACTGGTGAGCACAATGCATTTTTGAATACAACAGGTATACCTTGGAATGACAAGTATTCCTATAGCCCAGGCATTCATCTGAGACAGGGATAGAGATTTCCATCTGCTACCAATTCCCAGTGGGACCTTGCAGAAAGTTAGGCTTTTGAATTAAGGAGCAAATCCCAGCATTTGACTTTGGCTGTGTCCAGAATCTGGCAAGATGAGTCATATGCTCACTTCATCTGCTTTTGAACCTTGATGTGAAGCATATGAGACAAAAGAACACCAAAGTATCCTCCAAAAGGTTACCTGGTCCAGACTTGGGTAAGCAGGGTTGAGGTGAGCAGCACTTTCCAGTGGGAAATACAGGACAGAGCAGTGTGAAAGTACCAGTTTGGGACTTCAAGGTTCATACAGTCTGATTTAGCACAGATGTTGGTGGTTGCTCCTAGACCTAATCTGACTGCGCACAGCCAATTTTGGCATTTCTGCATCCAGAATATAGCCATCATAGCAGCCGTCTGTAGAGGTTTCTATAGCAGAAACTGCTCAAAAGTTCACTTTTAGAGGCTGCAAAGTACATTTTTTAGTATATGCTTTTATTTCTGTGTATATCTTTAAGGGCTACTCATGCAAGGGCAACCCACATAATCTTCCCACAGATAATGGGGTTAATGGTGCAAAGAAGCAATTTCAAGGCATTCAGGTATTGTGATGGTGAGGGCAATGTGCGTTCCTTAGATGAATATGCACTTGTATTACCTGGTTAAAAGCTTCTTTGTTTAAAAAAACAGAACTCAAAAAACATTACTTTCATAACAAAGCCAGGTATGTGTACCCCTTGCTCCATTTATATGCTCAACATTGGATCTGTAGCTCAGGAAAAAAACTAAATTGCTCCTTTGCAGGTTGAGTTCATATTCTCTTGTTTGTTCTAGATGATCCTAGTATGAACAACTTGCTCAGAGAATACATCTTTTTTGCTTTTCATATGATTCTTTTTGATTAAGAGAAATCCGAGCTTTAAATAACTTGTTTCATGCATGTCAATTCCATGTAGGTAGGTACTACAATTTTGTTTTAAGTGTAGTGGATGAACTGGCATACCAGCAGCTTTTTGGCTGATCAAGGACTGAGATGTGTTTAGTGAGTGCAGAACAGTATGAGTCAGAGGTCTGGCTGAGCACCTTTGCATATTTTTTCCACTTAAGCTTTACAAGTGGTGGCAATGATCCGGTAAAGCATTAGCATGGCTTTTGCAAGAGTTGATTTGCAATGGCTTTTCAGACAGCTGTTGCTAAAATAAATTCAGTACTTCAGAGACGTAAAGTAAATAAAATTACATAAAACTGCAAGGGAAAGATACCTCTGTGTAGAGGGACATTGAGAGGCTTTATAGCACGTATAGAATATGAACCACCTTTGGGGGAATCATTAGTGCAATACTGGGAAAAATAAAGACCCTGGAGGTGTCAGCAGCAGCTAGTGACAAACCTTTTTTATAGTGAAGAGTGGTGGAGGCACTTGATTTAACCATATCTATGTAATTAGATCTAATTTATGAATAATTTTTTTAAGCCAAGACAAGTTTATTTAAACTGTTTACAGTCACTGACAAATCCATGTACCTGTTTTGCAGGCTTAAGGTGATTGTCTAGGACAAAGGAAGAAGGATATGTGCTATTAACTTCAGACTGCTTTAAGAGACATCATCTTTAAGTCCTCATCTTATTTTCTGTCCTCATTCCTCCTTTTCAAATTCAAGAATTCTTATGTCTGTATTGCATGCCAGGCGATAGGCTGTCACCTGTACTTGTCTTACTGCCTGAGCCTACAGATAAAATAAGTTCATTCTGATATCTTATGTACAATAAATTTCACCTGTGAACTGCCATGGTTGCCTATTAAACGGTGCTCGGATTTGATTTCTGGTTCTATTTCTTTTTCCATATGATCCGTTGTTGATTAAGCAGGATTGATCACCTCAATTGGAGCAGTTCCTACTTGTTAATTTAAAACGGTAATTATCTGTTCAAAGATAACTAAAATACTTAAGATCACTCAGAGGTAATGCTGGTGAGTGAGAAGAAAATTGACAGAAAAAAATCTATTGCTTCTTCCTAGAGAGAGGTTGTGAAGTGCAATAATATCCTGCCATGCCTGAAAACTGCTTTGACGTTGCTGTACTATACTTCTTAAATCTAGCTGTAAATTTTGTAAGAGACTGCAAAAGTCAAAAGCTATTCCAAAGTAAAAGGCAAAATAAAGGGAGAGTCCAGCGGCTAAAGGGATGTGTACAGTGATGTGGTGGCCATATTTATGGCAACGTACTGCTTCTTAAGATTCTTACATGCTATAAAGCTGAGAGCAGAATGAAACGCTTGAGTTTCAGAATTTAACAGCTTTGGCTTTCTGTAAAGTGTGATTGTATAGTGCAAGTGCAACGAAGGTAAATCATGTGTTTGTAACATTGCTCAAAAACCTTATGACAAATCAATTTCGTGATGATGTTGGATAGAAGCAAGTCACCGGTCATGTAGATCAGATTGCAGGACTAGGAGATGCTGAGTTACTGCTTTGTAGGTAAAGGGAAAGTAGGTAAGAGTTTAGCTGATCATGAGTTGGTACAGAAACTGAGACCTGGGTAATGGCTGATACATGCAGTGAAGAGTTTTTCCTGTTGTTCAATCTTGTTCCCACTCCATCTTTAAATATGCTTTTATCACTAAGTACATATTAATATAGTAAATAAATCTTCCTCACATGGCCATACATTACTCTTTTGTTATGTATTTTGGTTTTTAAATTTCTACAAGTCAGGCAAATATTTCTAGACGGTGAATCAGTAGCAATTCCTACTGTAAAAGAACTTTGTCTATAAAAGATGTTAGTTGCTCTTCATCTAAGTGCTTTTGAAATGAGAAATTCTTTTTTCTTCCTAGTACAGAAACTATAGTTTTCTGCTGGGATTTTAAGATTCATTGAGTACTTGGTATAAAGGCATGTTTTGGAGTCCTGTGCAAGTATTTGCTCTGCAAAATCTGAGTTGTTCTTAGGTCAGAGAAGTTTTGTGCAGCAGTTGCTAGCAGTTATTGCAGACTCATGTTAGTGGATAAAGATTATTGCTTTTAGTCAGCCTGTGAGAAGGATGGATTACTTCTGGTGAGGATTAGAATTGAGGACAGACAGGTCAGGCAAGGAAAATGCTAGACACAGTCTGGGACAGGGAGGTATGTCAGGGACACACAAAGTAAGTATCTCCTGTGATGTGTTGAATCCCAGTGAGTTACACCCTTCTACAACTCCTCAACTACTTTAGGCAGAACAATTGAATATGGCTTTTGGGGTTATACTTCATTGTAATAACCAGTTTCATGTGTTTTCCTTAAATGTGGGGGGTTTAAATGCAAAAAAAGGAGTTTAAGCAGTTCAACAGTTTGTAATTTACAAGCTTAAGTGATCCTTTTAGCTTTTGTTTCCATAAATAAAATCCTCTACTTCTCTAGTAGTGTTTTTAAGAGGGAAAATTTATTCAATATGTTGAAGTTACACATTAGTCATTTTTCTTCTGATAAGGCACGGGGTGAAATCCTAGGAGCATGTTACTGAGCATTAGCGGATACAGGACTTGTAATTTATTTTCAGTGCTATTTCATGCCTCAAGTGATAGAAAATTAGAAAACCAATGTTACTCGTTTAAAATACTCAAGGTGAAGTGGAGCCTTTAGAAAGAAGAGGGGATAGTGGGTTTCCTTTCAATACACAACCTTCTCTGTATGTGCCAGAATGGGTATGAGTTTGGTTAGAGTCTTGTTGCTTGTTTTGTCCTAGGACTCTGCACATCCCTGAGGTTGCTCCTGAAACCTGTGCTGTTAAGTCTCCTAGGTCTGCTTTGACTATATTATCTTTATGCATAATTTCCTGTGACTCAGACCTAAGGATCCCCAAACCATCAGCCAGTGCTATGGAAGCCCAGTACTGAGCTGTCGAATCCCATAATCTGTCCAAGATGTTTTTCTTCCTACATTTTGTGGCAAAAAGAGACCTCAGTCAGTGTGTTCCCAGGGTTGCTTGAGTCCTTGGCTCTGCCTTTGAGATTCATTGTCCTGCACATCAGTCTTGATTCCCTTCTCAACACCTGCTTTTCCTGTGCTCAAGTATGTGGATGAGATCTTTTGCCAGATCTTGAATTTGGCTATCTTGTTTTATGGAGCTTTATTTGAAGACTTTTTGTTGAATTAGAGCAACAAAAGTATACTCATAATTTACTTTTCCAGAGGAGCCAAGGAAGGGTCTTTATATTTTCGATAGTTTTATTCCTGTTAAAATGTTTATTGGTTTATGCTGAAAAGTGCCTTCCTCCCAGTATGCCCAATTTGCTTGCATTGCTGAGCCTTCAAGATCCTTCATTATGATAGTGGACTGACTGGTTGTTTAGTGACCTACACTGCTAAATCATCAAGGTGTCAGGCTGTCAGGTCTCTCCTGTGATGAAGCTGTGCAATTCTTGAACTTTCAGCTCTAACATGTGGTCCACAGCTCCCTGAAGCCAAATGTGTCAAGCCAAAGCATTTAATGGGTAGCCTGTTTGATACTTGGATTGGTTTAATAGCTTAATGCTTTCTCTGAGTTTTGTTTCCTGGGTACAGGAAGACCTGATTCTTTCTCCATTTTCCTTTGTCTTGTCAGTTTAAACAGTTGTTGACCTTTTCAAGCTGATCTAGTAGGTATCAGCACTGTAAAAGCAGTGTTACGGTATGAGGAGGTAACACAAAAATCTTTTGAAGCCAAGGGAGAGCAAGATGTCAGTGTTGGGGAAAAGGGCACTGTTGTCTTAGTGTGGACTAAGGTGTTCCCTATTTATTGTTTTTAACATCCCTGTTACTTTTTTGTTGTAATCCCGGTATAAATGTTTCAGTTACTGTTAATAACAAGGTTATTAGATTACTGAAGAGTTGATTTTAATTGGTGCTCTCAATAATTAACTGGTTAATAAAGATTAATATCAACATAATCTGAAATATCAGCTGGTTTTGCAGCATTGTCAACGATAGCAGTAAAATACCACCTTTTGCATAGCCTCTGATTGAGAGTCATGTTGCATTTCTGCTTTCTTTTATTGTAGATTTAAAAAAGCCCCAAATGTTGACACCTCTGCTACCTTTGCCTTTTACCTTCAATTAGCAAAGAGCACATGCCAGGTTTTCTAGTTCTTCAGCTCTACAGAGCATAGCGAACTAGGCAGAGAAACATGGAGGTGAGATACAAGTGCATTGGTCTGCACAGGCTTTAACAGTCAATTCATTGACTCTGTGAGTTTGACTGTATTCATGACTGAACAGTTGTATATTTTGGGATTTGGCATCAGTTCACGTCTTAAAATTAGAAATAATTCTTTTTTTTCCCCTCGTTGTGTGATGCAGTAGCTGTTGACAGTGTTTTGGTCTATTGAACAGTTTCTGTTTCTTTCGAAAGGACTGGAGGTGTAGCACTAAAAGGTACATGCCCCTTTTCACTGAAAGTTAATGCATTTTTTAGAATCCTTTTCTGGATCCACATTGAAGAGCCCTAGGTTAATTGGCATGGCTTTCTGATGTCCTCAGAGAAACCTGCCAAGCCTGTCATTGTGTTTTCTCAGTCCAAAAAAAAAAACCCCAAACCAACCCACAATCCTTTAGCTGTCTCATTAGGAAATCTTTAAAATTCTTCATATTTTGCATCCTCATAAGAAGTGAGTTGTAGAAATCTAATGTAGCTTTATCGTCATTCTTACTCTCTTGTATGTACATATGTGTGCATAGACCTACAGATAACACATCCTGTTGAGCATTTTTTAGGTTATCTGTAGAAGCAGGTTGCTGATACTGGTCTTTCCAGTGTATGACAATGATGCTGTAAACAGGAAAATAGATTTCCGTATTAATAATGTCAAATGTTGTATTGAGCTGACATTGATACAGTCCAAACACCTGCAAAGTGGGATGTGTGCTCTTTCTGCCAAAGGAAGGCTGGCTGCTGCAGTGATGTTTTGTGCCCATTTAAAATTACATTAAACTTATTCCAGTTAGAAATCCATAACTCCTGCAGTTATGCTTGGCTTCAGAAACTGGGTTGGGTGTGGGTGGGTGGTTGTGGTCTGACACTGAGCCTATTCTCTCAGCATGTTTGTGGTGTGCTGGATTTTGAAACTTCTTAGCCAATAGTGGAAATTCTGTGAATCATTTCAGAAATATAAACAAGCAGGTCTACTGAGTTAACTGTAGAACTGAGTAATACACCACTAGTAATTGTCCTAGTGTTAATTTTGGGTGTGTAATTAAACTCTTGGCTCTGCCTGAGATGTTTTTCTGTATCACTGAATTTAGATTTTCGCACAGATTGCCAATCTGCAGATGTGAATTTACGTGGCTGAAACTGATGGTGGAAGCTTGGTCTAGTTCAAATGTCTAAGAAATGCCTAAAGCTGAAGCTGTGAAGCTGCTCACAAGAGACTCCCTTAAAATCTCACCCTAAGATGAGCAAGCAGAATATTTTCGATAAGCTGTTTTCTGGGAATGTTTGCATTTCTCCTTTGATGATGGAAAGAAGCAAGGATCACAGGGTCAGACTTAGGTGTCTGTTGTTATTCATTTTTAATGTTGGGTTAAATGCACCCTGTTTTTGGGTTCTGACATTTGGCTGTTTGGTCAAGAAAAGTGGATGATATAGGTATTGTCTTAGTCAATTCCCTCCTAAAATGATCAGCAGTGAATTAGGTAGTGCTCCTCACAACCAGTAGTACCAATTAAACTGTCAGGTTTTGCATTGAACTGAGCTGATTGACAGCTGTCTTGCTACCATTTCCTGTGTGTGGGCATGAAGCACTTCAGGAGCTGCTGCAGTGTAAATGATACTGCCCACAGGTTGGGTTTGCTGCCTCTATGTTGGAGTAGGGTAAAACATTAGATACCTGCTCTGGTCTACATGTGGGTGAAACAGATGTCTCTCAGTAGCATTGACTAGCTATTTGTAATGTGATTATGCTGTTAGCACATGATGTTAATGCCCCCAAATAGATAAAAATTAGTGAAGCAACATGCTAATTATCTTTTTTTAGCTCAAGTGATTTATATTGCTCTTTATTTGACTTCTTTTCATGGCAATGTTTCTTAATTCTGAGATTCTGGCCACCTGTTTATATATAAATGCATTTTTGAGAATGGCGTTTTCATCTGATTGTAATCACCATCAAAATTGTTTATAAATATACCTTTTTGAGGAGCAAAAGTATCAAGATGCATTTATAGCATTCATAACAGCCGTTGCTTGAAGTGCTGCCTTTATAGATAGACTGTGAATTCTGTGGGTTAGTTTCATGGACTTCAAAGTCTCCTGAATTTGGATTACCAACAAAGACATATTCTTGGGTTTGCGCTTTTATGGTTTCAGGTAAGTGTTGCATTTAATGTTGTTTATGTCCAGATACAGCATGGAAGAAGATGAAGTAAAGGGGAGCTGAACTGTTGAAACTGGGTGAGGATGTAGTGTTTTGAGCACTTTCTGTGAATGACTGTGCATGATATATTAAAATAGAGGAAAATTTGCCATATGTGACTGCTTAGCATTTGGGTTTTTTGGTTACTGGAGACCGATCTCCCAATTTATTCTGATGTGTGAATAGTGTTTGTGTCCAGTACTCTCTGACCAGCTTCTTTTAGATATTCTGTGGAGGGTGTGATGTTTAATATCTAATTTCCTTAGCTGAATCCCATGTAAATGGGATTTCTGGTTTGGCAGAGTGATACAAAGTACAATGAAAACACAATACAAATGTAAGTAACATGTAACAAAGTAAAACAATTGCAATACAGAATTCAGTCCCCGTACCAGTGTGATTCCTATTGCCAGTCATGATGTTGGGCATCCCCAGTCACTGGGAAGAAATATGTGGGTTGAATCACAATATTCTGTACAGACTGCCTCAAAGCTTTTTGTTTTCATCACTGATGACAGCTAGTTTGAGTGTTTTCCCTCACCTTAAAGCCCTTGTACAAAATTAGTAATACATGCTGACTCGGGTCAGTCCTCTTGGGTTTTTTGCTTACTTCCTCTCAGCTGGCCTTACTGAATTTGCCACCCAGCTGTTGTAGTACTCCCAAGTGGAGTACGATGTCATGGGGGATTAATACTTGTCTTGTGCATTTGTGAATTTAAGAGACAGCCTTATTTGAAGTACAGAGTGAAAAAGAGCTTTGTTGTGTATATGATTCTTCTAAGTTACCTGACCTCATACCAAAGATTGACTTGGAGAAGTTGGCTTTTGGTACAGACTCTGGTGTCTGAAAGCAGCCTGTAGAGTTACGTAGGTGTAAAAAGGGGGGGATGTAGTGGTATAAAAATATAGATAGATGGGAGTAATACATTTCTTCCGTGCTTAGCATATGTACAGCAAATTTCAGCTTATAAGGTTGTATCATCCATGTATTTAATAGCCCTTGATAGACTCTTTCATGAATTCCTCTAGGAGCTTTCAGGCTTCCGCACAGAGGTGGAGAAATGCCTTTCTGAAGTAAGGCTGAGCGTGCAGGTAGGTGAGCTGCCAAGCTGTTGATAGGAGAGCAAGAGTGTGACCCTTCTCTGCGTGTTCAGTCTGTGATAGCTATTTTTCTGATTCACCTAGGATCATAGTTGCTAGTGTAGGCACCCCATGCCGTACGCTCTTAAGTGAGTTTTAGGTTTGGTTTTTTCTCGATGCCAAATTTGTGGATATGAATCATTATTATTGCCATAGAATTAACATGGGTTGGTCTGAGAGGAATTGCGTCCATCACTACCTCAAAAATAACTATTTGCAGGTTGAAGCAATCTGAGCGTTGTCTACTTTTAATCCTCGCTTCAGGAATTTGTTTACCAAACCTGGTGTGTTCTGTCAAAATGTTCAGACCACTCTTGAGGAGTAGGAAGCAGCTGCAGGGAACATGAGACTGCTTTTGGAATGCAGAATGATACAAGTCAGTAATGGACTCCTTTTCTGTCCAAGTGAATGCTGCTAACAGCATAATCAGCTTTAACTGGTATGTTTAGAATAGTTGACATGGTGCAAAGCATTGTGTGTTTCCACTGCTGGCTCTTTGTGCCATCTCCTTTTAGCCAGAAATAATCAGAATTCAGGTATCTGGAAGCTGATTCATTGTCCTGCAAATAAAAAGCCACGTGTTGGTAAACGCCTTTCCCTTGAACATGCTTTGAAGAAGTAATGAGGGAATTCTAAGGTAAAACTTGCTCTACTGCTTACAGCAGTTGTCATTTCTTAAAGCCAAAGCCTGCACTGCTTGCAAGTGTGTAGGAGGTGCTGGCTATTAATACATCCCTCCTCCAGTTACTGTATTTAGTTCATGAAATAATAAACTGTTAACAACTGGAAGGCATTGCTTTCTGGGGAATGCACACTTTGTATTTGTTTTTTTTAAGCTTAGCCCTTTGTAATTCTGAAGGCAATTGATGGGTTTTCAAATGCTACAGCACTGTATCCTGGAGGCACTGGTGGTCATGATCAGTGTGTTTGCTGATGCTCAGAGCCTTAAAGTAGCAATAAAAATGAAAGCAACACATGATCTGATTTTATTGTTGTGATATTTGAATTGTATGAGTAGGGTCAACACTAAAAACTTTCAGTGGGCTGATACTTTAAAGAAAGAGAAGCAGGGTGTACTTGAGCAGAGGAGTGAATCTCTATTCAAGAAAGATGCTCTTCCTACACTGGCCTTCATTACTGAGCTGTTATGTTGTCTTGTGTCTGACAGATATCTTACATCTTGCTTGGATTGAAACTTCTCTGATACCTTTTTAACACATTTTCTTCTACTCCTATTCTGACATCTGCACAGTCCATTGAAAGTGGTGTCTTGTATAAGAACAAAACATTATTAGCTTTGGAGGAGTACCATCTTCTGCTTGTTTTCTGACTTCACCTGACCCTGATTTCTGCTGATCCTTTTTATCCTCTTCTTTTTCTAAAGAGGTTTTCCTGCTGGAAAGGCATGCAACCTTGGAATTGGATGACTAGCCATTACCTTAAAATGAGTGTTAATTGGGTACAAACTGATCTGTAGCAATACACCATCTCCACTATCTTGGGGTACTCCAGTGAGGAGCACTGCAGCCAAGAGAGCTCTCGACAGGCAGAGAAAAGTTCCTACTAGTATCTTGTCCTTGAAGAATTATATCTAGTTCCTTCTGTTAGTTGCTGAAAGAAACCGTGTTACTGAAAGACAACTCTTTGTATGTCTCAACCCAAGTCTATAATTTAATATTCTTGACTTGCATTTTCATCTGTCAATGATTAAGGATTTTTCCTTCTTTTTTTTCTCTTTTTTTGGTTTTTACCCCACTGACTGTGCCATGACTGATGCATTTTTCATATGGTTGCTGATTATGAGACAGAACACTCCATAGCCTCCATGATTTGATTTACAGTTCTCTTGACCTTGTAAAGTGCATCTGGAGTGCTTCGGTCATGGGAGGTGTTTGTCTTGCTTTTACTTTGTTATTCGGTTGAGCTGCTTCTGTAGAAACTCTTGGTTGCTGACCAGAGAAACACTTGCTCTCCTGAAACACATGCAGTGAGCTGGATCTCTTAATACAGTGTATGTGATTGTACATTAATTGGTGGCAGTGAGTTTTTTTGGACTGCTTTTCAAGAAACATCTTCTGTGCATCCCAGTTGAGCAGTTAAGTGATGAGATTTATGATGTAAATTTTGGAGTTAAGTCTTGTTTTTTCAGGGATTTCGTATTTCTCAGCTGGATAACTATTCATGGGTTCCATGCCCAGTTGGAGAACTGCCTGGAGAATTGTGCATGAGCATAGTTTTATTTTTTATGTAATGTGTGGTAAGCGTCGATCTCTTTTGGTATTTGTTTGTACGTGCTGCAGGATGAGACTAATTCCACTTGTTTCATCTCATTTCTCTCTCCCACTAGGTGTACTAATAAAGGACAAGTACTTTATTGGAGTGGACACTTTATTGTGGAGAACCACTGTCCTTTGATTAAAAAAGAAATTGAGGGATGGGTAGAGGGAGGGAGATTAAGTGCCTTAGGAGCTCCAGAAGCTCTTTTGGGAAAGACAGGGTGTTGTTCAGTGTGTGTTGAAAACCAGCTACAACACTCTCTTAAGGTACTACATATGATAGCCACTGAAGACAAGGGCATGCTTCCAAGTATGAAATCAAAGGTTGGTGTCTAGTTGCTTCATGTACTGTAATGTCATAAGCAAAGTTAATCCATAACAGAAGGTGTATTTTTCAGTAGTAAACATGTGGATTAGCAATATCCTTTTTGTCATGTGAATATTAAAGCATAAGGTTGATTATATTTACCCTGTACATTGTTATGTGACTGCTTAGTCATTGCTAGTTGCCATTAAGGTCGTTTGTGCAATAAAATCAGTGAAGGGATTTTAACGTGGCAAGAGCCTGGCTCTGGCTTTACCGTTTGGAATGAATTGCACCTTTGGGACAGAGGTTTCATAAACATAATGCTGCTGTTGGCCTCTGTGGGCAAAATAGCAAGATAAACCTTCTGGCTGCTGGTACTGCCCTTCCTGCTGATTTGTACTATGGCTGAAGTTACAGACCTGCCCGTTATTAATCACTTCTTTAAAAACCAAAACCAAACCCAAACCCTGCGTTGTTGGAGCATAAGGCAAGAGTTGGAAAATGGTGGTGAAATAGCACAAGTCAACTTGTGTGAAGAAAATCCACTGTGTTGCGCTGTCAGAATTTGGTCTTGCCAGCTTCCAAGATGTGCAATAAGGGAGAGAGGAGAGGTGGCTTCTTAGTGCCTCTCTAGTCCCTTTTTCAGCACGTGGGATCCTGAGCAGTAGCAAAATAGAGCTTCTTATTTCTTTATTTTTCAACAGTATCAAAGCAAGCTTTAGTAGGGGATAGGGATTGTCACCACTGCTCTTCTCATTGCAGGCTAGCCATCGTCCTGCCCCAGGTGTATAAATAAAGCACTTTTCCTTCGCAGTGACCAGACCTGGGAAGTGCTGGCAGCTGAGGTGGATTTCTTAGCCTTACAGGGCTACATAAACTGTGTTAAAGCAAAAAGTACTTCATGGCTGTCATGTCGGTGAATGCTGCAGCAACTGCAGGCTGCGTGACTGATGTGCATCGTGGTCAGTCACCCCTCGCTGCACCTGGCTGTTGGTAAGTGTCTGCAGAAAAGGAGGAGCTGTGAGAGTGTCCGCAGGGACTCAATGTCCAGTTAGAAAGTGGGAAGCCTGATGAGGATTTGGCAAGAACCAGAGACTGCCTTGCATCCGCTCTGCCCTGTCATCCCTATGCATCGCT